>VYZT01020577.1:4446-27674 GCA_013400735.1 Pomatostomus ruficeps
CACCACCCCCAGAGCTGCGCGCCAAGCGCGGGCGGCGCGGAGGGGGCAGGGCAGCCCTCGGCCTCTCTCGCGGGACGCGGGCCCGCGGTTGTCGGCGGCTCTTAGAGATGAGCCGGGTCGGGCGAAGAGTGAGGAGGTGACATTTTGCTTAGCATAATACACCGTAAATCCTATGCCCGGCGCGGTGACCAGCTCGCCGTGAAATGAAGACTCCGAGGACAAAACGTGCCTCCCCTCCCAGCTGTCTGCATAAAACCTGTTCGTTCTCGGTGGCTCCTTCCTAGACGCCGTCGTTCCTTGCGCTAAAACGAAACCTTTTAAAGTTCAGAGGTTTCTCTGCTCACGAGGGGAAGCCGAAACTCTGGGAACTTTGGAGCAGACTGCGTGGCTGGCGCGGGGGAGAGCAGTGCTCCCAGGTTCTTGTCAAGCAAGGAAATTGTAGTAACACATAGTTTGCCATGCTCACCGTGGGAGCTTAAAGATATTAAGCAGCACTAAGCTGGCTTGAGAACAATGCGGCAAGTTCTACTAAGGCAGTGTGGGACTTTGTGTGTATGTGTGACATACATGTGTGTGTCCATATGTAACACTCAAATACGGGGTGAAGAAGGGGTAAGGAGAGAGAAGAGGGACTCCTCCAGCTGCTGTGGCAGTTTAATTCGATGCTGACATCTCCCACTAGGATTTCTGAGACCAAAATTCCCTCCAAACCTCAAAAGTCTAAAACACTGTGTTGCTGCATCCACTAATGACTGAAACAGTAATGGCGTGAAACAGCCGTCCTGCTGGAGTTAAATTCCTTTCTGTGGAAGAGGTTAAAAGACTTGAGATACAAATAGCAAGTACTCTATTCGGGTAGTGCAAGGCAGAGCGACATCCTTGATTCTCAAATCCCCTCCCCCCCACACATGCACTTGGAGTCTTCCTCTTCCCACCCCCCCACCCGCCCTCCTGTAAATTTTTAAAATTCATTCCTTTTTTTTTTTAACAGCTTCCAATGTAACTTTTCCCTTCTCTCTCTCCCTCTCTCTCCTCCCTCCCTTTGCTGGGTGGGCTCCCTGGGTGCTCGTGGGACATGCACACTTCATGGTGAAAGGGCTCATACCACACTAAAGGCAGGAGCTGGTCCACAGATTCAGGCAGGCGATGGCTGGGCTTTAACACATCAGCCTGTTACACACGTGTTCCTCTACTGGTACACATTCATGAGTGGGGACGAAGGGGAGGAAGAGGTGAGTGATGAAGTGTAGATGCAGAGTTCATACATTTTGTATCATGTGTGGCATTTCTTCTCTCTTTGCTATTCTTTTCTGAAGAATACCACAGAAGACACAGAATCGTGTTAGTGTAAAACGTTCCCTATATACAAGCTGCAGCAGGAAGCAAGTTCTGAATGTTTCCCCCTCTATTGTCACTCTGGGGAAGGACTGTCCCATCCCAAAAAGATGAGTCCTTGACTCTATTTAGTTTTTTTAAAAAAAACAAACGACCAAGCTCAAATGCAAGTATACATTTTCTAATAGGTAGAAGCATGCAGTTAAAAACAAAACAATGAAAGACTTGGGTTCCAAGAGGGCATTTGCAGATTTGTTCATTTTAGTCCCAGACACGCCCATGAATAGTATTAATTGCTTTGAGCTTTTCATACAAAACAATCCTCATTCACCACAATAAAATCTGGCTTGGGATTTATGGGAATAGGAAATTAAAATCTCTGTGTGGATAGATATTTTCAAATAAGATGCAGTTGGGGGAACTTTCTTCTCCTTTAGAGAGCTATGTCAGCAACTCTTACTTCTACTTTTTATACAGAAAAAAACCTCCATCTTTTAAAATCCTTCAAAACTAGAATTAATTTAAGCTTTTTTTTTGCCTTTTTTTTTTTTACTTTGATTCTGTGCAGGAGAGGAAGAGGAGGGGAAAAGATGATAAATCCTTAATGAAGCCATTTAAGTTTCGTATGTCTGTTTGTCTTGTTTTCCGGCGGGGTAAGGAGGGATGGGTGTGGAAGCAAGGTTGTTCCATTTTATTGCAGGAGAAGGGCCCAAAGGCTGTGAAGGTTTGGTCCTTCTTAAAGTTGTTGGAGGATTTTCGAGGTTTTCTTGATGAAGTGGCGCATTTCATTGCCAAAATACCTGTAAGGATTTACTTTTAGGATGGAAGATGGGAACAAAGTTTATAGAAAAGGGAGTCAGAGGGGTTGAGAAAGTTTCTTTTTTGGAACAAGGGGACTAAAAGGATCACAGTGGGAAAAGTGGAGGGCTATTCCTGCTGGGTGTTTGGTCTAAATAATGTTTCTCTTGCGTAGCACTGGTTTGGATGACTTTGTTTTGTCTGTGTTTAAGGCTGTGATGCTGGTTTTCCGTGTCTCACTCTTTGTTGTGGTATGAAAAGCAACATTTCTTCCCCTCGGCAGTGTCCTCCTGTTTTCTGTAATAAACAGTACGAGGGGTTTCAACACTGTTGAGTATAAATAAAATGGGTGACTCAATGTGCATAACTATTTTGAGGAAAGCCAATCTCAAGCTTTTTTTCACATCCCTCCCCCCCTCAGGTTTGCATCTTGAAATACAAGGGGGCAAAACCTAAATTAAAGAACAGATTTAAAGTAAGAAAGTAAATGAAGGCAATATAAAAGATCTGGAAGGGGTCTTAAAATGCACCAGCACCCCAAGTAATTGTTACTTCTGTGCTCTCTCCTCAGTTTCAGAAGTTAGTAAACTGATCTTCAACTTGTAATTCATACTTTTTCTACTTTTAAAACCAAAATAATCTGTGAAACTGCAGGCACATCCTACCACCTCACTTCTGTCAGATGGAATGACAAGGCAAAATGGACATTATGTTTTAATCCAGACGGTGCGGTGTGTATGATCGTTTTAATGTGCAAGGAATCTAAGAAATTAAACAATCTTGTTTAAAAAAAACCCCAACAAAACAAAAAACTAACAACGTAAACTTGAGGGGGGGGGGCGAGGAAAGCCCGTACAATGCGACAAGGAGTTTTGAGTTTGCACACAATAAAAAGGAGGTTTTAAAAAAAATAGGGGGGGAAGGCTAGACGGCAGGCTGTGTTGATTAATAGTGATGAACCCAGAAGCCCAGGGAGGATCATTTCCTGTGGCCCAGCGGCCCCGCAGAGACGGGGAGGGCGCGGGTGCGTGTACACGCGTGTCTGTGTGTGTGTGCACGCGTGACTGTGCGGGGGGCGGACGGGCGGGCGGCGAGGACGAGCCCCCGGCGCAGCGGGGCAGCGCACAGGGCTTTGTCCGCCCCTGCCCTGTCGCCGGCATCCCCTGCCCGGCCGCCCCAGCCCCGCGGAGAGCCCGCGTCCCCTGCCCGGAGCGGCCGGGCAGCGCCAAGTTGCGCCGCGGCCCCCGCAGCCGCACGCACAAGTTGCGGTGCAGCCCGGGCGAGAAAGGTTCGCATCCTCTCCGGCCGCAGAACAAAAGCGGCCGTGCGTGTGCTGGAGTCCTGCTCGGCAGGCGCCTGGCTCCCCGCACGACTTGCCCTTTCCCTGCATGCAAAGTTTTTGTCCTCAGAGTGTTTGTTGTTGTACCTGCCTTTGTCCTCCGGCCGCCGCCGTGCAGCGCCGAGAGGGGGAAGGTGTGAGAGGACGGGAGCTTGTTCTCCCGCCTCTGCTCTGCCGGCCCTTCGCGGGGTGCGCTGCCCCAGCCGAGGGCACGGCTGCTCCGCGCCCTGCCAAGGAGCCGCACGCCGGGAGCCTGAGGAGGGAGGCTGAGTGCTGCGGGGAGCCGGGACCTCCTTTGCGGGCTGGGGCTGGGGGCAGCGCGGGCGCCCCGGGCTGGCCTCGCAGCTACCGAGAGCCCGGCTGGGTGAAGCCGTGGGGCCGGTGAGGGGGCGAGCACAGCTCCCCGGCGTGCTCTCACCCTCCGCTCCCCTCCCCGCAAGCTGGGGTGCAAGGGCAGGAGGAGGCTGGGGCAGCGCCGGCACGTCTTGCCTGGCGCCCGAGGGACACGGCTTGCCTCGGAAGCTGCAACTCCGTTACCAATTTTTATACATCTTTTAGCTCTCCTGTGCGGGAGTCACCTTAAAGCGGGATAATAGAAGATTTTTTGTATCTGCGGACAAGACGTAGGCATTTTTTGTTGCCACAGAGGAGCGAGTTCAAGGCAGGATTACCAAGAGCTGCAGTCACTTTTACCTATTTTATGCATGGATATGTTTACGCTTACATGTCTTTTTATACATAACGTTGGTGAAAGCTTGAAGCTCCCCATGCTGTAAAGAATGAAGGAAATCAAAAGAAGCAAAGCGGTTTTAGTTCTCGCTCTGTGTGCAAGCAATTTAAAACTACACACACATCCGAGTTGAGCTTGTTGCTAACTGCAACAATTAAAAGTGCACTGTTTGCCTACTTCTGCAGCTTTTGCATGGTGTCAAGTACACCTTTTGGGTTGTCACATCCACACGTAGTAAGAGTCCTGGCATTTGCTGTTTCATGTGTTTCTTTTTTACATTTTCCAGTTAGCAGAACCTTCCCCAGTCTCTCTTCTCCTGCCTGTGTAAAGATACTGTTACTTAGAAAAAATAAATTAAATAGTCTTTGCATTTGAGCTAGATCATAACTGTTTTAGGCATTATCTCCTAGCGCTTAATCGAGTTGTGAGAATATCTCTCTCTAAATAAAAAGACTAAAAAATTGCCATCCATTTTCACCTGTTAGAGGTCAGTAGGACTTGATATTCAGTTTTATAATTTTGCTGCTTCTGTGCAAGGTTGTTTTGATGTGTTGCAAATAATTTATATAAAGAAAAATATTTTAACGTTGACATTAGCTACATCAAAAGGCAAATTTGCTGTAGTGACTCCATCAATTAAAAAGTACTTGCCTACAGTAACATGACCTTGCAAATGACATCGATAGTTAATATGATCATTAGTCATTAACAGTATTATTATATTCAAAAATGTAAATTTGTTGCCAGAATCCGCATATTTACCGCTCTGCATGTTTTATTCTTCAGTGTTTTCACATCTTGTATGAAGTGGTCAATTAATTTTCATGCTTAAATCTTTTACAGATTTATTTTCAGCTTGTTTAGCTTCGTCAAGTGGATCTAAAGAAAACATAAGGGGTTTTTTTGTTTTGTTTTGGGTTTGGGTTTTACTTTTTGCCGCTTTTTGTTGTTTCTTTTTGTTTAGAAAATTTGTCTGTAATTCTAGAACAACAGAATGGAAACTACGGAAGTCTGATGAAAGTAGTCTTTGGAGTGTGCTCATTATTCAAATATACAGATAATCAGAGTGAATCTTGTACTTATCCCACAAATCTGAATTAAAGGTTTCTCATACAATGAAAACTTGGTAAGGAGTAAATATCGTTAATACATTTTTGTTTTCTTCTAGATTTGTCGGCATTAATGCATCTGATATAAACTACTCAGCTGGTCGATATGACGCCTCAGTTAAACCCCCCTTTGACATAGGCTTTGAAGGTGTCGGTGATGTGGTAGCGTTAGGACTCAGTGCTAGTGCAGATTACACGGTGGGTCAAGCTGTGGCCTACGTGAAAGCAGGTTCCTTTGCTGAATACACAGTTGTGCCTGCCAGACAAGCAGTCCCTCTGCCCTCGGTGAAACCCGAGTTTCTCACTTTAATGGTAAGTGGCGCAACTGCATACCTCAGTTTGAAAGAGCTGGGAGACCTGTCTGAAGGCAAGAAGGTTCTGGTGACAGCAGCGGCTGGAGGAACGGGCCAGTTCGCTGTGCAGCTCGCAAAGAAGGCAAAATGCCATGTAATTGGAACCTGCTCCAGTGATGAAAAGGGTGGCTTTCTGAAATCCATTGGCTGTGACTGTACGATCAACTATAAAACTGAAAATGTCGAGTCTGTGCTTAGAAAGGACTACCCCGAAGGTGTGGATGTGGTGTATGAATCTGTTGGGGGAAAGATGTTTGACTTGGCTCTCAATGCCTTGGCTATCAAAGGGCGCCTGATAGTTATTGGGTTTATCGCTGGCTACCAAAACCCCACTGGCCTCCAGCCCATTAAAGCAGAGTTATTGCCAGCAAAACTCTTGAAGAAGTCTGCCAGCGTCCGGGGTTTCTTCTTGAACCATTACCTTTCCGACTACAAAATGGCTCTGCAGGATTTGCTCGAGATGTATGAAAGAGGAGACCTGGTTTGTGAGGTGGACTTTGGAGACATGTCTCCGGAGGGCAAGTTCACTGGCTTGGAATCCGTATTCCGTGCTGTAGATTACATGTACATGGGAAAAAACATTGGAAAAATTGTAGTTGAATTACCTCACTCTGTCAACAGTAAGCTGTAAAAACAGAACAATGATATAAATCAGAAGAGAGAAAACAGGCACTTTATGCCTTAGATTTACTAGAAACAATTTCTCTTTTTAAGCCTAGTAATGGATATTATATTAAAAAACAGCATTAAAGTGTTAATAAAAAAGGATGGATTTGTTGGGGGATTTTTTGTTTGTTTTTTGGGGTTTTTTTGTTTGTTTGTTTCTATTTCCTTGAAAGTGTTTAAATCAGTGGCTGTAGCAGGGACATAATGGGCCTGTGTTTGATTCTGTCACTTAGGTTAGTATGAGACAAGAACATTGTTCTTGACAGAATAAGTCTTGATGCAGAGGCAGATTTATTCTGTCAGCCTGATTTGATAAGACTTCATATGTAGTTCAGGTCAGAAAAAAAAAATCTTTCAGCAATTTTGATTCTCTGATTTAAAAATAAAATTGTTAGAACAAGAGTAAGTAAAGAGTTGTATCTTTGGGTTGCTCTATTAATCTTTTGAAGTTTCTGGGAAAAAAATGCTCTTGATTTTCTGTCACAAACATGATAATCATAATTCAGTTGCATCATGGATCATAGTAATATTTCTTGACTGGTTACACAGGGAAATTTATCCTCCAATTCTGGCATGTCAGAAATATTAAGCAACTTGACTTTTTTTTTTAATCCTGTCTTTCGTAACTGTAAACAACTGTGCAATTTTCTTTTAAATCTTTAACTACAAGTTGCAATATAGTCTCATTTTGTTGCCTTTTCATTTTCCACTCTTACTTTTTATTGTCCCGTCTCCACTTTAGTCAGTATTGGATTTAGATTATTGGAGTGGGATTTTGAGCCATGTTCATGTGTGCTAAGGCCCTGTATATTTTTTGAAGATTAAATAAAGTTTTAAAAGTTGTTTAAATATTTGTGGCATTTATTCATATTTATATGTTTCTTGCTGGCTAGCTCTTTTTCAGATATTCTGTTTTGCAGAGTTATTTGGCTGATCATTCTTGAAGGGACTTCCCATAATCAGGCCACTGCTTCTACCAAATACTGCTTCTGCAGAAGCCCTGTTACAAACAGCAGGACCATTTTAAGTCTGTGGTCAAATTACCTGGTACATGTACTGATGCTCAGCCATAGATTTTCTACTGAGTGCAGTTGAAGGGTTTTGTAAAGTTTCAAAAATTCTTCCTCACCTAGTGGATATTATTAATGGTACATACAGTGGGAATTCCAGCTAGAAGTGTAATATTTTCCAGAACAATAAAACAGTTGAACTGCTTGCTCTACATATTTTTTTCCACAGCAAACTTTTAAGATCTGAAAGGCCAATTTTGCCACATCTTTTGAGATTACATTCATTTGTATGCAGTTGAAGAGATGGAAATTTCCTAAGATCATATGCCTCATAATAAACATAATGATAGACTGATAATGTCTAGGACTTGAAGGAAAAATCCAGGGTGAACTTAATTTTAGGGTATTATTCAGGACTGACTGTACACAACATTTTTGATTGTAACATAGGAAAATTTGTATTTTATTCAGTAGTGCAGACAGAAAAATATTTTTAATTTTGATTTAGTGCATTCTTAATGTAATTTTTTAGTACATATATCGTTAGCATCATAAAGAATTCTGCGCAGTGGAGAACTGTCACTTTCTTAGGCCATGACTGACTCCTAGGTTTAGTCTCACTTTGGTGGATTTTGGGGAAAGGCAGAATGGATTGAGTCTTTGTTACCATTTTTCGCTTTTACTCAAGGTGAGCATTAAAACACCATGATTTTTGTTTTAAGTAAGAGCTGCTGTTAGAAATGTAATTCCTTTTTCATCTCTGATAATATAAATATTGTGTTGTGTTTGTGTTTTGCATAATTAGAAAGATACATTGGCCTTCCAGCTGAATGCTAGAAAGATGCAAACACTCAAGTACCATAAAGAGCATTCAAAGTTCTCAGGATTTTATTCCTAGGCACGATGTCTTTCCGTGTTCAGGGATAAGGTAAAGTCCTTGGTCAATAAATGCATCTTTAAAAACCAGTGTTGTTTGGGATGCACTGTGGCAAAATAAAAAAAATATAATTGGTTACATCTGTGACATGTACAGAAGAGTCGCATGAGTAACAATTTTTTCAAATTAAATTCCTGCAAATGCCAAAACCCATCCAAGTGGCCCAGTTTTCAGATGTGTTGATCACTGTCAGTTCAATAGATTTGGTGTTTCTGAGGCAGTGAATTCCATATGTTTTTGTCGTAAAAAATTCTTCCCGGGACAGGATTCTGTTTGGACATACATTTTACTTTCTTTTTAATATGTTACTTCATATATAGCATTGCATAATGCAACTGCCCCAGGCTTCTTCACTGATCAAAATAGGGGAAGAGAGGAACCTTTGGAAGTTTCACACATATGTATTTAGATATGACATGTTGTTCATTTTAATTTTGGCTTCAGATTGTTGTTTAGCACTTTCATACTGATCACAGCATTAATAAAGGGTTTACATTTGTTATATGCATAACTTGGATAGCCAGTGTCCAAATTTCATAACCCTTTTGGTGTCTAGGTTAGGCTATGGTCACTGGGCTTGTTTTTTTCATCAAATATCCATGTTAAGCTGAAGGGGTAGCTCAGGATCAACATGATAACTCTTCCATGAGTGAATATGGAATGAAGAAGTAATTTTTGTTTTTTAAGATACAACTTTTATCCTTTAAATTGCTGAAAGAGAGCATTATCAATGGAGAGAAGGTGAAAAGTATTTCTTCAACATGCAGATAAGGCCTTTTTGATGAATTTCATAATAAATTTTGACTTGCAGCAAGGGGGAAAAAAACAATTTCTCTTTATTTAAAAGTATATTCTGCAAACTTACAGCTGCGGGAGCAGGGCTGACTTTGAATAAGTAAGCTATGATGGATTTAAATAATGTTTAAATATTAGATGGCTAGGAAAATGTATATGGCATGCACACACTGAGAGGTTTAAATGATGATAGGACATTGAACATACAAGGAAAAGAAATACTGTAGAGTCACAGCAAGGGATTAATAGCAATACACTTAATATGCTTGCAAAAAAGGTGTATTAAAAGCTGTGTGCACAGTGGGGACTTAAATGATTAAAAATAATAATACATTTGCCTTGGAAGTACTAAGTATACTATATGTAGAGAGCAGGGATTTAAATAATAATACTATTAATAATAGCAGCTCATTGAGATGTGGTTGCTAGCACTACATCCTAATTTTACCTTTCTAAATGAATTTGCTACAGAGGAATCTGGCATTGTTTGCTGAGGCTAATAACCGAATTTCCCTTCCCTACACACATATGCTTCCATGGAAAAACAACAAAGAACTAGATGAAGAGCTGGCTTTTTTCCTGAGTCTGTCACATGTGTGCATACGCACGCGCACACGGACACACACGTACTCACTCGCTCTCTCCTGGCTTGCAACCCTCAGCACATTTTACAGATATGCTTCCGACTTAATTGCTATGCTGGATTCTCCTAATACCTTTTTGAATTAAGTTGGGTTTCTACCAAGCAGTAGTTTGCTGTATGTTTGTGTGTGTGCAAATGTGTGTAATGTATATACACATAACGCATATATTTAGCAAGTGGATATGAATAACTGCTGTGTCATGTAAATACAGATAATTACAATCTCTCAAGGAAAAGTTTGCAGTAGTGTTTGCAGATATTATATATATTCCTACTTCTGTCTGAGGAGTAAAGAAATTTCTCTGCTGAATAGCTGTTAGTATCTATTTTACAAGATTTACTCATTTTCAGGTACCTAATGTAGCTGCTAGCATGCATGCACGACAATACAATTTATATGGTAAATGGAACCAAATAATGGCTTCACTGAATGTTATGGCTGCACTGAAGGGAAATGTCACGGTAAATAGCTGCCAAATTATGGATCATGCCGAAGTGTCACAACTGCACTAAAGACAAATAGCACTAGAGGCTATTGCCACTGTGACGCTTTTGAGTTATGAAGAGGAGCAGCCTGATGTGAGCCTCTTTGTGTCCTCATTATAGCAAAGGGTTACTGGTGCAGTGTACAAGAAAACCTAGTCCTACGTGGTGGCTAGTTATTAATCTGTTCTTTTTGAATCTAACAGCTGTAGCAAGCCAGAAAATCTTTTCCTTGCTTTATGAATACATATAAACACATACAAACAAAGAAAAACCTGCAGGTTTTATGAATGTAAATGTGTACGGGAAATGACTGGTAATGGAAAAATGTTGTAATAAAATAATCTAATCAAAGAATATTATTAAATTTAATATCATATGTGTCTGAAAGCTTTAGTTGCTTCTTATGCAGATAGATGTGTGAAATATAAGCAATAATGCACTTTCTCTCTTTGTAAAGACTTGAGTAGTAAGGACATTACCAACTAAATTGCTTCTTCTAAACTGAAGTGTGTCCCGGTTTCTTTCATTTTAATGGGAGGGTAATAAAGATGAAAGACTAACATTTTAACTGACGGATCCCTTAAGCTACAGAATAGAAATTTATTATGTTTTGAGGGAATATGCTAAATCCTGAAATGTGGAAAGAAGCAGGGAAATCCCAGGTAAAATAAAAGCAATGTAACCTCTTTTTTCATTGTTATTATTATGACACACTTTTATGAATGGAAAACTGCATACTGCTCTTACTTAAGCTTGGAAAACAACACTGATCTTTTTTTTGAGAAAAAAAAAATGGGGGAGTTACTTTGAGGGGAAGAAAAAAGATTTGGAAATGGAGGGACATCGCTCAGCAAGTGGTCGCTTCTCTCTACGATCACTTTTCAAATCCTGCCTGCAGTGTTCAGGGAAGTGAGTTTGATGCTCTGCACACTATTGTACACACCACAAACGTACCATCCATAACACAGCACAATTGTCAGTTGCTGTTTTACAGAGGGGCCAGGGCTGAACAATCATGGTGGATAAATTACTTTTCTATTCTACAGCAAGTGGCTTTTCTACCATGTGAAGCTTAAGGTCACTCGCAGGGCAGCGAGGGGGAAGCTTATATATTAGTTAAAACTAATGCACTAATGGTGTTCAGATAGAGGAACTAAACCAATTAATTAAAGCTAGGTTTGTTCTTCGAGACGGGAAGGGGGGATGACTTGGAGTTATTGTACCAAGAGACATGCATGTGTATGTATGTGTATGTATTTTGCTTTCTTACTACTCCACTTCTTGCTACTATATTCCTGTAGGGAACTTGGGTTTTTCCTTTTTTCTCCCTTTAATATCTGCATTAAAACCTTCCTAATTTATGACTGAAGAAATTCAGATTTCGGAAATAAGAAAATATTCTCCCAAGATTTTAGAACTTTAGTAATACATTCTGCTTACAATTTCTACAGTGTAGTCTAAGGGGGGAGGGGAAGAAGGAAGAAAAACCTGTCAAAAATTAGGTAGAAGATCCTTGAATGGCAATTAGTGTGCCCAGAATTTATTTTATGTGCAATGCAGTTGCAAGTAGCTGCTTCTTATTAAATGAAAATCCTGTATTATGTACTTCAGGAACATTCCATCTAATGAGTATGTAATGTCCTTAGTGTAACACAGAACTTCTTTTTGTGTTCACAACCACAAAATGCTGGAAACTTGACAAATGATATCATTTAAGACAGATGCCTGCCTTAGGGACCTGTTTTTTGGCTTCCTGTTTCTGGTTTTTATTTCAATTACATTTGTAATTGCCACAGGATCTGTACCTGCATAGTGTTTTAACTCCTTCACATATGCCCCAATGCATTAACTCCTTGGGTAGATACCTGGGAATATTTTCTTTTTCCTTTTTCCTCTCCAGCTGATGTGTTCTTCCTGCCTCTCACAGGCACAGATACACACATAAATAGAAGCTGGGTCTTATTAGACCAGATGAAATGGTAACGTCAGGGGGAGTAAACACTCACTGCACTTGCTGTGTTTTACTAGTGCAAAAGTACATCTAGACCAGGCCCAAGGCAAAACCCAAGAAACTCTGAGGTACAGCCTGCTGATTCTCAGTGAGAGGCAACAGGGTCCTGTGTACATGACCTAGGCACACAATACCTTGATCTCAGTTACATTTCCTGATGTATATTTCCCCATTAAACTCACATTCTTTACTTAGGTTATAGGGCAGGAGGATTTTTGACATCACTTCAATTGATGCAAGTTGTAAGGGGCATTTTGGCAGTGCTGGTTCAACACAAGTTGTAAGTTGCTGTGCCTCCAGCAGAACCTGCTTCATGTAAAGCCCTTATCGCAGGACAGGAGCAGTTTTCAGCTCCCCAGGCACTCAGCATGGATCCTGGCAGACTGCAGGAAACCTTCCCACAATCTATAACAGCCCAGAGGTTTTGGTGGTAGTTTATAGCATGTTCTTTCTTGGGCTTTTTTTGTAGGTCTTACGAACAAACATTAAAAATGGGCTGTGTACAAGAAGCTTACATGAGTCTTTGTAGGGGCGTTTTCACTGAGCCACTTCACTGAATACTGCAGGGTGCAGTAATAACAAAAAAAGGCTTGGAAAGAGCATGAGCTCTTAGCACCTATTCTGCAGGTGAGATTTTTCTACTTGTCATAAGCAGTTAGCTCTCTGGGACTTACAGTGTTTTCTGATGTCATTTTGAAGCAAAAACTCTGCATTCAAGCTTTCTATCATAGGACATGCAGACTCATAGCACCTGTACTCTTAAAGCAAGTTTATCCCATGAAGTGCTGAACAACTGTATCTTTCTTCAGAACTGGAGCTGATGACTCTAAAAACCTCAAGAAATGTCTCTGTTTACTGCAAGACCAGACAGCACATCATAAAAACCTACCCTCCAGGCTTTCTGTAAGAGAAGGAGGGGGAAGTCTTTCTCTTCTGTCACAAGAGGGAGGTCAAAAAGACCAAGCGAGTGCCAGACCAAGTCACTTCTGCTGTTCTAGGGTTCATTTTCAGAGAAAGTAGGCAGGCACACAAATCTCATTATGCGTTACGAGGATCTGTGCAAAGGCTTCTTGTCCGCTGTCTTAAAACCATACCCCTAAGGGACTCATTCACAAAGGGAATAGAAGTAAAGGAAATTTGTATATTTTCTGGAAGCAGTAAGACATGACATGCAGTGCAGTTCTAGCTGATTACAGGATGCCTCAGGTGAGCTGGGAGGCACGAGGCTGCCAGCCAAGTGATTGCAACCACCCAAGAAAGAGAACTCCACAGAAATGCATTGTGTGGCGTGTCTGATTGCTACAAAGAAAAACACTCCGACTTCATTCACATTGGCATGGCATTATTGGCATGACTGTTCCTGGCAGCCTGTTGGAAAGTTTTATTTGCATCCAGAGTTTTGAAAGCCATTTCATAACATTAAACAAGAATAATGCTGAAAACGCCTGGCTTATTTGCCCCTTGACACCTATGTGTAATCCCTCATTGAAACCCTAATGAGGAGTTCTCCCTGGGTTGTGTTACTTTCAAAATAACCCCTGCATACAAGCAGCATAATGTACCTTTCCTTCCTGCATAGGGTGTGGCACAGTAGCCAGATGAAAGTGAATAAAATACATTATTTTTCCTGTATCTTCAGTAATCGAGATGCAGAGTCAGTTACTGGATCATTTGACTTCTTACTGAGCTGGGAAACCTCAATCTGCTCTCACAAGTGCCTACAAATAAGAGAGATATTGAGTCTGTTTCCTCTCCTGGGAATGTAAATGAGGAACAAGAATAACGCTCTTGAAACAGTGTAAAAACAGTCTCTGAGGAGAACCTGGCTCTTATTTCTGTGTGTCTGTTCATGCTGCTGGAAAAAAACAGTTCTAATGCACAGTCCTGCCTAACCTCAAGTTGTAGTGAAATTTCCCAGGGCCTCCAGATAACTCCCAAAGTCTTGGGAAATTCAGCTCAGTGTTTGCAGTCAATGATGTTGTAAGAGCTATGGTGGCAATGGCAACAGCTTTGTGAGTTCTGGGCTCTCAGATGATGGGTGGTGACAATGCAAACCTTGCTCCGGGGGAACTGCTAAAAAGACAACCCTCCATTTCCCAGGTATTCTTCTCTAAATGTATTGGACTGTGAGGGACAGAGTATTGTCCATCCTAGTTCAAAAAACAGCTTTTCCCCTCACTCCTGTAAGTCACAACCCTGACTTCCTTGATAGCTGCTTTTTCCATCCCTTCTCCCTCTTTCTTTCTGCCTCCCTCCCTACTCCCAACAAAAAATAAAGGGTGAAAATAATAATAGAGAAGGAGGCTGCTGGAAGTGTTTCAGGCTTTTCTCTCCCTTTTCAGGAGGGAAAGATCAAGTTTTCTTGTAATATGTGTGAACCTGAAAAAGCACAGAGTTTTGCCTACATACTCTTGCAACAAAATTTGAGTAGATTTATGGCAAATATATACAGTTCACATTTACCACAGAAAGAGACAATTTTCCTTTTCAATGTGTGAGATCTTTTCTAGCTACACAGGGGAGAAAAACCCAAAACAACCCACCAAGGTCTTTTTCCACCTGTGTGATTTCATTTGCAGAGACTTTCATTCTGTTAATGTGATGAGACAACTTCTTTTGCATTTCTTCCTTTATTGTTTATGAAAAGCTGCAATATTCAGCAGTCACAAAATGCACATCATGGTGCAAAGGGGAAAGAGCCAAATATTCCTCCTTTTCCATGAACCTGAAATTCTAGCAGTACAAAATATTTCAGCATGGTCAGGGTCACATGGTATGAACTAGAACCCTGTAAGATGAATGGTGGGTTGTAGATAAAAGATGCTGTGAAGGTGAGGGTTGTATCTAGCAGGGGCAAAAAAAAGATGTTGACAATGGTGTGTTCAGGTGACTGGAGGAAAGCCAAAGTCTGTGCTTCACCTCAGATAAGTTCAGGCTTTTTTCCTCCCATGTAAGTGAGATACAGTCCTAAATCTAACAGAAGTGCTTCACAAATATACTGCAGTGAGCACTAATGCCAGTGTCCTTGCTTTCTAGATTATTTTCTTCCGTCTTCCTGGCATTATGTCACATTTTCAACTAATTACAGACAATGCAAGGTGGGAAGGTGAAAGCAATTATTTCTTTGCTTCCAGAAATAGTCAGAACTTTACCAGTTATATAAAAATGGCAGCAGTACCTCTTTAACATTTTCGGTAAACAAAATGTTGATAGTGCCTTCATTACAGCTGGAGCGGAATGATCATTCAGGCTTAGATTTTGTTTGAGCTTCTCATCATGATTTTGCCAGAGTACAACTGACATCCACATTTATCCAAATGATGGAAAAGTTTTCTGGTCCTTGAAAACTAGCCATAGAGTACCAGAGAGAATACAGAGAATGGTGCTCTTCCTCTCTGCCACAGAGTAAGTGGAAAGGATGAACAACCCCCAGTTCTGACACTTGTATATCGGGCAATATGAACGAAGGTCTGAAAACAAGTATATTTGCTCTAAGATCCTGTTTCAGTCCAAGAAGATACAGTTTCAGAGTGTTGTAGGTGACAATCTCTTTGTTCAATGCTGTATTTTAAAAAACCCACCAACCCTAATAGTCCTATTCTCAGTCCCAGGGCTGCCCTGGTTCTGTGCCTAGCAGGCTGGCTTTGCTCTGAAGAGCACCAGCTTTCCATACCTTGTATATTTTAATGCTGACACTGATCTTCAATCAGCCTTGCTCTGGCCTTCCAGTGAAAATATGCCAAAATGTCATAGGTTTCCAAATGAAATGCAAATACTGAACTTTCCGAAATTTACTGATAGTATTTTACTCCTTTACTGCATCTGAGCTGTACCAACAAGGCACATCGGAAGCAAGGGTTTAAGATTCCTGACAGCAAAGGTCTTTGCACTTGCCACTCTACAGGTGTCTCAGCTGGATGGTCTGTGGCATCTTGATGATCTTAAAGGTCTTCTCTAACCTAAATGATTCTACAGTTCTACTTCCCATGAAGAATATGAGTCCTCTGCTTGCTTGCTCACTCAGCACAATGAAAAAAAAACAATTAAATACTCCAAGTCAGGTCAGACTACCTTTTGTCATACGTAACTGTTATTACACAAATGTCATAGCAGCAGGTGCAAAATAAATACCTGGGTAATGGAAATCATTTGCTTTGCCTTTAGCCGTAGGCATCAGGTCTGATTTACTTGTGGCTGGCAGCTAAGAGAGCAAGGGTGAGCCAGGTCCCTATAGCCAGGCTCACTTTTACTTGCTCAGAGATGGGAAAAGATAGCCACAGTGGAAGCTGCTCCAGAGGAGATGATCTTATTTTTCACCCATGCCCTCTTCCTCATGTTCCCTACTATTCTGCCAGAGCAGGGAGATTTAGCTGAGCCTTGAATCCATGCTTACGCACTGCCCTTTCATCATTTGGACCTCAGTGGATGTACACAATCTGGAGCAGTCTTTGCTCAAGGCAAACAAAGTAAAGGAGGAGAGTGACATTTCAGTCTTTCATTGCAGAGTCATTCAGGTCACTCACTGAAATTATAGACACCAGCTCCAGCAATGTTAGCAGCCAACTTTAGAATATTAACCATCCTTTTGATAGCAGTACATTTATGGTGCCAGTGCACAGAGAATTCCTCCAAATTACAGGGTGTCCTAACACAGGCGGTCAAACCACATGGACCTCTAGACGCAGTAAGCAGTATAATTAAACCTGTTTTCTCATTTGTACTTTCCTAGCAGCACTCAAAATATGCTTTCGACCACTGGATGCTGCTCGTTGCATTAGGCTATGAAAAGAGATAAGGGTGAAGGGTGCCTTAACAATAGCTCATTAAGAAGGCATCAACCATTTTCTTTTATTGCATTATTTATATTTTGGGTGATAATACAACACTATTTCCAGGGCAAAGTGCTCCCAAAAAGCTTATTGGCCTGTAGGTGGTTTAATTTGATTAGATTTAGAAGGGGGAAAGCTACAGAAATTTCTTTTACCTGCTGTTTTCCTCAAAGACTTGAGCTTTTTCTTACCCTCATCAGGCCATATATTGTCAATACCTTTGAGATCCACCAAACTTCATTAGCCCTTTCAGATGCTTCTGGGAAAAGCAGTGACTGTTTTTTATCCCCTAAGGCTCTAGAAATTCTTCACTGTAACAATCACTGGCATTCCTGGTAGGATCCATTTTTTAATATAATGACCTTCTGCATACAAGCAAACAAACAGGAAGAGGACCTAAATATTTAGATCATAAAGCTGATTTCACACAAAGGAGTCCATGTTAAAAAAAAGCCTCAGTCAAAAATAATAATACAGATAATGGTCATGACTGCTTATTTTCATTCCCTAAATTGTATTTTATAGTTAGTCAAGCACTCCATTAATTACAGTCTTTCCTCTTTTTTTTTTTTTCTTTATTCTCCTACAGAGCCATTTTCACTGTCTAATGCTGCTGCTGTACATTTTGGTACCTATGTAAAGATCCAAGAATAAATTTTGGCCCTGACCATGGAATATTTACTCACTTTGAAATGTAAGTAAAGGAAATTAACCTGGTTAACTGGAAACTGCAAGAGCTGAGAATTCCTTACTTATTATAATGCAAATTCTGTCTCTTTAACTTTTCTTTCTGTTGCGTCTCTGTTATAAACAACACCAATGATTATTGTAAAAAAACCAAAACCCCAAATCCAACAACAAAACAAAACAAAACAAAACAAAACAAAACAAACCAAACGAACAAACAAAAAAACCCACCCAAAGCCAGGAGAGGCAGAGAGGGTAGAAACTATCAGACATTCCAAAGAGAACATGAGAGAATTTAGGTTGAAAATAGAGGCTATGTCACCGAAGGAGTGTATACCAGGTCTGCTCCTTGCTGTGGAGAGGAACTCTCACAGAGTTCATAGGGTGTGAATGCATCCCCATGCCTGTATGTAAGAATTAATTAAGAGACCAGATAGCAACTAGAAAGAACAGCTCCTTATACTCCTTTAAGCCCTGAAAGTGTCCACTAAATATGCTTACTGTGAAGAAGAATGGCATCTTAATACTAACTGAGAAAGTTCTGTTTAAGTTATTAATGTAAAGTACAAATACCTTCAGTATCTAAAAGTCTTGTAGCTAAAAAAAAAAAATCAAACTACAAAACCAAAGAAACATGGGCAAAAGATTTCTGATTTTCAAAATAATAGAATTAGTGTGGCTGTATATACTATTCACTGCCTTTCTGAATTACAGATCACTGAGATCTCCATCCAGAAATGCAATGTACTGGTATTCATCTTCTCAATGATATATACTCAGAGGGCTATTTCTCTAATTGATGGCTTCATCATTCAATTCAAGATGCATAAGGATAGCTATTGTTATCTAACACTATCATATGTTCCTATTGTTCCACACTTCTCTCCTTGTCAATAGCATCCAAGATATCCTATCTAAATCTTCAAGATAGCAAAAGAAAGGTGCATTATTTGTTGACTCCACACATTGCATTATTAAGCATTTGTGAGCAACCTGCACATCTCCCCACTGACACCTTTAAGTATTCAATTAAAATTGGACGAGAGAGTACACCAATACAAATAAATACCCAGTTATATGAAGGCTTTGCGTTGAATTCTTAAATTATTCTAATACAGCTGCTTGCTAGCAGGCACTCAGTTGAAATCAGGACAGTGATGCGAGTGTGAGAATGAATGGTGTATGAAAGGGAGGAAGGCAGATTGCTTTATGGTGGAGTCATGGCAGAGGTTTGACAGGAAATGCTTCTCCCAATACAGCTAAACAGGGAAGGAGAACCCTATTATATGGATGAGCGGGGCCAGCACTGGCATCTTGTCATTCTAACTTGTATAAGTAAGCAAGCTTAATTGCTCCCTGTCTTTTCAAGATGACTTTCCACCAACAATCTCATTATCACGCACATATGTTTATTGCACGTATTCAAGTCCATTCATGCAGACCTGAATGCAATGAGGGAAGCAGCAATATTACGTTATCCATAACATTGTTTTTCCTTTTTTTCCCTTTTAACCAGACGGATGTGACCTGCATTCTCCTTCTGCAACTAACAGGGTGATCAGAGGCAGTGGAATGTACACCAGGACTGGAAAGAATAGAACCAGAGGGAAAGCAAGCTGTCAAGAGAACAGTGTACTGAAGAGGAAAAATGTAAAACATGACTTCTATTTACCATGATTAATATGTAAAGTTAACATGTTTGTCATGGAATATATTAATATGTATGTTTTCCCATTATGTAGATCTTTTCATATATTACTTATTAGAAAGGGATATAATCACAATGATGGGGCAAGAATGCCACTTAAAAATTAGGTGATGCCCAGTCAACATAATATAACCACTAGAGTGTCATTTCTGATTTAGATGTGGTGATATCAGTATAATTGCCGCTGGGAAGAAATTAAAATGGCTGTTAATGATAAATAAAATGACAAGAAGGAGGATCCTCCTTCACATATAATTCCAAGCAAAATACAACTGCTGACTTCCTTAAGCACTCAGTACTGTTCATTGATAAAGGGGAAACAAGCAGGTTTTGTGCAGCTGCATGGCCATAAGAGCTGCACTGTCCTTTCCCAAGCCCAAACAGAGACACCGTAGGTCTAACAAGAATTCACTCTCCTGTTCCCACTCAGGGCAGGTGTAATAATGAAGCTCACGTGAAGCGAATCTTAACACTATTCTAGCAGAAAGCACTGTAGCTAGCAAACAGAAAGATAAGCAAAAACAGAGTAAAGGCAGGGAGACAACAGTGCATGTGGATACTTTTCAAAACCTCCAAATACTCCTGCCTTGTCTCTGTAAACATAGGCAGCCTTAGCTCACGGATCAAAAGACCTTCATACATTTGTTTTATATCATAAATGTGTTGAGAATGAGCTACACAAAGCATCATTCACCCACTACACATGGCTTGTTAGCCTAGTTGAGAGCATCTTTCAACTCATTCACACATTAAAAGCCAGGAAACCAACATTTGATTACTAGTTCTAGCATTAAGATCAAAGGCCATATCTTCCCATCTGTGAAGAGCAAGAGCCAAATTACTTTCTCCTCTCTCTGCATTAACAGAAGAATTGAAGAGTCGAAACACAGAATCAACGTTATACTCCACATCCCATGAACAACACAGTTCTGGCCTATAAAAACACAAAGCAGCCACTATAACTTACATGCATTTTCTTGGAAAGAAGTATAAGCGAATCTGTGGTCACATCTTCACAATACTCCCAGCCTGCAGTTATCCAAAGCTCAGAGTGGCTTGATCCACAAGTGTTATCCTAGCATATAAAATTAAAACACCTCTTAAAAGGGAGAATACCATGTATCTTTTGATATCTTCAAAATCAGATGGTGGTGTAAGGATTATATTACATGAAAGCACTAATGTAAAACCACAAAAACAAAACCAAAACAGGCAAGGTAAGTCGATGTTATTTCATTATCATAGGTTTTTGCTTACCTGTTGGTCAAAGAAGCTTAAAAATATAAATAAACAAAAATCAGCATAAGCCTGTCCCCTTTCAGGTGAAACCTATTTGTTGATTCAGTTCTAGCTAATGCAAATTCTTCTGCAGGGAGTTTGCTCTTAGGCATATGTAGCCAAACCATAGCAGGGGCTGTGGAAGAAGAGAAGGTAAAAAAATGAATAATGAGTAACATGCTTTCTAAAATATGGCAAATTAACACAGAAAAAACCCTAGTGAAACAGCAGGACCACTGAACTAGCATTTTGAGATATATAGCATCTTTTTTTTTTGGTGGTCTGTTTTACTACACAGCATGGGAAAGGAGTACAGAGCTCAGCCAGCCCCCAACTAATTGCTTTGGCTCTTTTGCATGAAGATCATTTGCTGATAAATTGTTACAGACACATTTAGGCAACAAGTTTTTATAGGATGCCTGGTGCTCTTTATAATGCAATTAGTGTTATTTAGTATACATGTTTTCTTATGCATTGTTGTTCTTTCACTGGCAAACAATAACAATGAAATCTGCACCCTTCACGTGGCTGAATCTTTCCTCATGTTTCCTGGATTTGAGCTGTCTTTTGGGAGCAAAAAGTCATCAAAGGAAAAAGCCTACCTAACGTTTGGTAAAGGATGTTTTATATTAATGTCTGTTTGGGAAATTTAGAAGAAGAGAATGTGGACTGAGGTTGATCTTATTCTTTTGCCAGTTTTACAAAAGACATTTGGAACAGTTTATTTTAGAAAGCAAAGCATTTTGACCGGCTCCAAAGGAGCTACAAAGAAAAGCCTTCCTGTGAGTTCACATGTTGAAAGACTCCTTGCAGCATGGACTCAAGCATGCCATGGATAGGTAATGAAAAGCCACCAATTCAGACATCCCCAAATGGCTGCTCACCAGCAAAGTATCAAGGAGGCACCAGGTCTGCATCTCTTCCAGCAGTGGTAAGGTTCTCCAGGCATCAAGTTCTCCATGCATGTGTCCTTTTGTGCAGGACACACACCTACCATCAGGTACTGCAATGGTGTTACATGCCTGCTTTACCTTTAAGCCATGCTGACATTTGTGTGCAAGATATCCCTCCCTTGTACCACGGGGGACTCAGTCTGGTAGCCCTGAAAAACAAGTGTTCTGAGCACCTACCTGAGATGCAAGCAGGGAATAGGCTTAAATTCATGTCTTCCAAGATGATTCAAATGCACGCTTTTCAGAAGTGTCCTAACCACAAAAATACAGGGACTTTTTTGAATAGGGATGCCTCTTTTTGAAGCTGTTCTGCTTACCATAAATTAAATGTAGCAGGAGAACTCTGAAACCCTGTTCTTGACTGGCCATCATAATCACTACACCTGAAAGCTGCTTTCTTTCTCACTAGCTGCAGTGCTTTCTTGTGCATTACTTTATTTTCTAGGATCTCTTGCATAAAGAGCAGAGGTGCTGCTCTGCAGCCTGAGAGTCCTGGTAGCACAGAATTTGATTCACAGTTTCCCACTTTGTTGCTACTGCCTCAAAGTACCTAAAGCTTTACATCTGGACACCTACAGGAGCAAACAGATCATGATCTAAGCACTCTTAGTACCTACATTTGACACAGAAGGTAGTATTCACCATCCAGAGAAGGCTCTGGGTTCTAGATGTGCTCCAGAGACTCAACTGACTCAGGAAATGGAGCACAAGTTTCTTCTCTCTCCTGTGACCCTGTGAAAAACTGAGCTAAACAGTCTGTTCAGTTTCGCTCAGTCTACCTGACCTAGTAAATGTCTAAATCCCACACAAAACACGTCAGCAAGAATCCCTGAAAGAGCCCCACCCCAAAGCCAGTTATGCAGCCTGTTGTGACAACACTCAGTGGCTCTGTCTGGGACCACTCAGCCTTTCACAGGTGAAGCAGCAGCAGGAATTTCTTCAGGTAGCGTGCAATTATCAGGATTGAAATTTAACCAGAATTATTCCCCAACTCCCGTAAAAATTCACAAAATCACAGAATAGGTAAGGTTGGAAGGGACCACAGTGGGTCCAACCCCCTGCTCTGATCCAACCTCCCTGCTCTAGGAGGGTGCCCTGGACCACATTGCACAGGATTGGGTCCAGATGGTTCTTGAATATCTCCAGTGAGGGAGATTCCACACCCTCTCTGGGCAACCTGTGCCAGTACATGGTCACCTGCACGTAAAGAACAACTTGGGAGTACTGGTAGGTGACAAGTTGACATGAGCTGGTAATGTGTCCTTGTGGCCAGGGATTCCTTGTGTGGGATCCTGGAATGCATTGCAAAGAGTGTGGCCAGTAGGTTGAGGGAGGTGATCCTCACCCTCTACTGGGCCCAAGTGAGGCCACATCTGGAGCTCTGTTTCCAGTTCTGGGATCCTCAAGTCAAGAAAGACAAGGAGCTACTGGAGAGGGTCCAGTGGAGAGCACAAAGATAATTTGGGATCTGGATCATCTCTTTCATGAGGAGAGACTGCAGGAGCTGGGGCTCTTTAGTCAGTTGAAGAGAAGACTGAAGAGGGGATCTCATTAATGCATG
>VYZT01020582.1:3840-16742 GCA_013400735.1 Pomatostomus ruficeps
CAGAGCTGAGGGTACTGGGGGTGACAGAGCTGAGGGTTCTGGGGAATGCAGAGCTGACCAACCAGTGACCAACCAGTGACCAACCCGGGACCAACCTGTGACCAACCTGTGACCCACTATGGACCAACCAGTGACAAACCAGGGACCTACCTGTGACCCATCAGTGACCAACCAATGACCAACCAATGACCAAATAATGACCACAGACCAACCAGGGACCCACTAGGCACCAACTAGGGACCAACCAGTGACCAGCCAGTGACCAACCAATGACCAACCAGTAACCAGCCAGTGACCAACCAGCAACCCATCACAGACCAACCAATGACCAACCAGTGACCAACCAGTGACCAACTAGAGATCAACCCGGGAACAACCAGTGACCAACCAGTGACCAACTAGAGATCAACCCGGGAACAACCAGTGACCAACCAGGGACCTACCAGAGACCAACCAGTGATCAACCAATGACCAGCGAGTGACCAACCAGGGACCAACCA
This sequence comes from Pomatostomus ruficeps, assembly GCA_013400735.1. Lineage (NCBI taxonomy): Eukaryota > Metazoa > Chordata > Aves > Passeriformes > Timaliidae > Pomatostomus > Pomatostomus ruficeps. The sequence continues at coordinate 4,341 of VYZT01020582.1, forward strand.
GTGAGTGGCCAGTGACCAACCAGTGACCAATCAGGGACAAACCACGGACCAACCAGTGACCAACCTATGACCCACTAGGGACCAACCAGTGACCAATCACTGACCAGCCAGTGATGAACCAGTGACCAACCAGTGACCGACCAGTGACTGACCAATGACCAACCAGTGACCCACCAGAGACCAACCAGTGACCAACCAGTGATGGGGTAGGAAAATGAGGGGCAGCAGGGGAAAAGTGCTCCATGGGATGGATTTGAAAGTGCAAGAGGCTCCTGGGTCTCCTCAGAACCCTGCAGGTTCAGTAACACTCTCCTCGCCCGGGTGCTGCCGCGGGCTCCGGGCTGTGGGCAGGATGTGGTCCCACACCTCCTGTGCACCGGCAGCACCCCAGGGCTCAGAAACCCTGCAGAAAACACAGCTGGAGGGCGGCTCGGATCCCCCAGGAGCTCTCCAGCCCCTCGGGATTTGGCCAGGAGCCAACCGGGAGTTTTCCTCGCGGCCTCCCTGTGCTGCTCCGCACACCGCGGGGCTGAGCACCAGGAGGTGGTGCTGCAAGAATGGCGCTCACACACTCCGAGAGCCCCACCTGAGCTGCCTGGAAGGTGCTGAATCATCGCCGGGGCTGCAGGAAACCCCAAAACCCTCCCAAGCTGCTCACCCCACACCCACAGCGGGCAGGGCTGGGGGAACCCGGGCGGTCAGGGCACCAGGGAGGAGCTCGCTGAGGAGGAATGTGAAATTACAGCCTCGGGTTTCCAAAAGCTCAGTCAGATTTTCCTCTCGGAGCCCTTGGCACTCATTCATGGCCAAGGAAAGCTGCAAGCACAGCTCTGCCCTGGTGGCACAGGGAGAACCCTTGGGAGGATGAGCAGAACTCCGACCTCACACCCAGAACGAGAGGAACATCCAACCTGAGCAGCCTGGGCTCGTGGAAGGTGTCCCTGCCCAAGGTCTTCAAGCCCCTTCCAGTCCAAACCACTCCATGAGCCTGTAATACCTTAATTTTTCAAGCTTTTTTGTCCCTTTTGGGTTTTGTTTATATTTTCCTTCCTCAAAATCAGTTTGGAAGATCCCATTCCTTCCCCCAGCAAAAGTGTCAGGCTTACACCCACACTGCAGTTTAAAGGGGAAGGGCTCAGAGCGATCAAATTAATCCCCCCAAAATGTGTGAAATCAAAAAGGATCATGGCACAAGAGGTTGGTTGTTTGCTCAGGGGGCAGAACAACCCCTGGAGCCCCTGCAGCTCTCAGCTTTTGCTTTGTGAGCCTCCCTTAAACTCCCAGGAAGAGCTGAGAGCTGCAGGAGCCCCTTCAAACTCCTCAAAGTCACCGACAGCGATGAACTGGAGCAAAACCAGCTCAGAATTTGTCTCAGGAGCTCCTCAAGCCCCCTTAAACTCACAGGAAGAGCTGAGACCTCCATGAGCCCCCTCAAACTCCTGGAAGCCACCACCAGGGATAAACCGGAGTGAAACCAGCCCAGAATTTGTCTCAGGAGCTCCTCTCAGCCCCGGACTGAGCAGCCAAACCCCTGATGTTCGTATTTATGGGGCACGGCAGAGAGGGAATTTCAGAACATCTCCACTGCAGTCAAGGCCTCTGATTTTTTTGGAATCAGCATTTCCAGGGAGATGAAAAGATTGGTGGTTCAAAGAGCGGTGCCACAACCCCGCGGGCTCCTCAGGGACCCTCAGACACAACCCAGGATCCAGCGGGGACTGACAAGGCCCGACCTGCTGAACCCAGGCTGCAGAACCCCCCAGGCATTTCTGCATCGGGCTCAGGACTCCTCCTAAAGCTTCAATTGCTCATAGGAAAATAGAAAATAGTCTTGATTTAAAGAGCACAAACGATGGCAGAAGCAGCGGCTCTTGGTGAAGGTGTTCCCGTGATTGATTCTCCTCCGCTAAGATTCTGTTCCCTTTTTTCCTTGACATTTTTTTTTGTCTGGCTTCACTGCCCAAAACCTCTAAAATTCAACACCAGATGGTTTTTTTTCATTGTTGTTTTTGCTCTTCAAGGAGAAATATCCCAGATCCCAAACCCCAAGGCCAGATCTCTGTGGGCCTGCCCCAAACCCAGCAATCCCTGGTGTAATTCCCGTCCTGCAATCGCTGCCTGGGATCTCTCTGCGATAACAGAAACGTTTCCTGCGTTTTAGGCCCTGCACAAAGCAAACCCCAGGAAATTCCTGGAAACCTCCTCCTTCTCCATCACCCTCTGTGCCTCTCACCAGGCCCTGTGGCTGCAGCTGGGGCTGTGCTGTGCACTGGGACACTCCGGAATGGGTTTTCAATGGTCAGAAACCAGAAACCAGCGCAATTTTCTCTGGTCACGGAGGGCCCACAGTGCTGAAGGTCAAAGAAAAAGATATAATAATAATAATAAAAATGAATTTATATTCTTTGCGAAGTATTTGACCTTCCTGTAGCCACATCTGGCTGACTGCCAATGGCAAAATATGTATTTATTTCTTTTCTGGAGGACTAAGATTTTTTAAATTATCTTAAATATTGGAACATCCAGTCCAGCTCCTGGACCCCGACAACCTCACCCTGGGCATCCCTGGCAGCGCTGTCCAAACGCTCCTGGAGCTCTGGCAGCCTCGGGGCCGGGACCATTCCCTGGGGAGCCTGGGCAGTGCCCAGCACCCTCTGGGGGAAGAACCTTTCCCTGCTCTCCAGCCTGGCCCTGCCCTGGGCACTCTGTGCCCACGCTGCAATTCTCATTGAATCAGTGAATCGTTGAATTATTGAATCATAGAATCATGGAATCATGGAATCAGGGAATCATTGAATTATTGAATTATGGAATTATCGAATTGTTGAATTATTAAATCATAGAATCATGGAATTATTGAATCATTAAAACATGGAATCACTGAATTATTGATTGTTCAATCATAGAATCACAGAATCATGGAATCAGAATCATGGAATCATGGAATTATTGAATTATGGAATCATGGAATCATTGAATCACTGAATTATTGAATCATTGAATTATTGAATCATAGAAGCATGGAATCATGGAATCATTGGATTATTGAATCACAGAATCACAGAACTATAGAATCATGGGATCACAGAATCATAGAATTATTGAATCACAGAATCCCAGGATCCTGGAATGGTTTGGGTTGGAAGGGACCTTACATCCCATCTCACCCCCTGCCATGGGCAGGGACACCTCCCACTGTCCCAGGGACACCTCCCACTGTCCCAGGGACACCTTCCCCTATCCCAGGCTGCTCCCAGCCCCATTCAGCCTGGTCTGGGACACCTCCAGGGTTGGGGATGTCTCATTCCCTTCCCCACGAGGCAGCACAAGGAATAAACCCATCCAAAAGGGCTGCACTGCAGCTCTGGGCAGGTCTCCTGCACAGCTGCAGGGGTTTGATTTCCCTGGGGTGTTTCATTTTCTCTCTGAGTGTCATTTCCTTAATGAAGATGAATGAAGGAAAAGCCGTTTTAACGAGCCCTCAACCCTTGCAAATGAAACCGATTCACCCCTGCTCAGCCTCAGCCTCTGACGCCCTTTTGCCTTGGTGGCAATTCTGAATTTTTTGAGCTGGTTTTGCTGCTGTTCCTGAAATGCACTAAAAAAGTCAGAATTAGTCCTAAACTGACCCTCTGCTCCTTTCCCAGTTCAGAGCTAAACAAATTCACTGAGCAGCACTTGTGACCCCAGCATCCCGAGTCCAATGCTGGGGGATCCTGGGCAGCCTGACAGAACCAGAACCTCCCCATTCCCGAGGCACAGCTCAAACACGGGACCCTGGGGCAGCACTGCCTGAGGAGAGCTGGGCCCCGGCGTCCTGTTCTGCCTCCTCTGATCGTGATCAGCCTCTCTTTTTCCACTCCGAGGCAGCACAGCGTAAACACGCAGCAATGGTTCCCTCCCCTCTCCCTCCCTTCCTTCCAGCTGGGTGTGCGGCCTCCTCACCCTTCCAGAGGGCACAGGGGGTGTCTGCCCACCCCAGGGGGCTCAGGGAGGGGCTCGGAGGGTGCTGGCACCCCCTGAAAGGCACCTTCACCCCAGGAGCGAGGGGGTGGCAGCGCCCAGACCAACGCCCCGCGCTGTGCCACCCCGAGGGCCTCACCCCGGGCAGGATCCCAGGGGGTTTGGGTGCCACACCTCACAACCTGCCAGCCCCGTGCTGGGATTTCCTGTTGTTCTGCAGTGAGCGGTGCCAATCTCCGCAGGGCCGGGCTCGGGGCCGTCTCTGGGGTGCCCAGGGTGGGGTTGTTGGGGTGTCCGGGCAGAGCCAGGGGTTGGGCTGGGGAATCTCAGGACATCCTGGGATTCCCTGGGGCACTCAGGGGTGTTGATGCCTGATCAGAGGTTCCCTAGAACAGAGACCAGACAGGATGGAGAGAATAAAATGGGGATTTATTGCAGGGCCTTCAATAGGGACACCTCGGGCACTCAGAGCCTCTCCGGGAGAGGCCACACCCAAGCTGGACCCCGGGGCACGAGTTTTTTACACTTTTATAAGTTTTGATCAATTTACAGATCAAGGTTAATTCTCCAATTCAGGTGATGATGGAATTGACTCCAAGTCTGTCCCCCCTTTTAGAGGCTCAGTTTCCATATTTCGGGGCCTGGAACAACTCCAAACCTCCCTGGGCAGTTCCAAGGCCTGAGCCCCTTTCCATGGGGAAATTCCTGCTGATTCCACCCTGAGCCTCCCCTGGCCCAGCCTGAGGCCGTTCCCTGTGCTCCTGTCCCTGTGCCCTGGGAGCAGAGCCCGACCCCCCCGGCTGCCCCCTCCTGTCAGGGAGTTGTGCAGAGCCAGAAGGGCCCCCGGAGCCTCCTTTGCTCCAGGCTGAGCCCCTTTCCAGCTCCCTCAGGATTCTCCAGCCCCTGCCCAGCTCCGTTCCCTGCCCTGGACACGCTCCAGCCCCTCAGGGTCCTGTTTGCGGTGAGGGGCCCAGAGCTGCACGCCGGGCTCAGGAGGAATTTGGTGGCCCTGTGGGGAGGCTGTCACCTCCTGCTCCCGAGATAATCATGAAATGCCTTCCTGCACTTCTGGCTCTGAGCAGGCACAAGGTTTAAATCTCCACTCGGGTTCCCAGAGGAATGATCCCGTTCCTCACTCCTCGCCTCAGCCGCTGCCTCTCACTGGATGTGACAACGGCACCGACTCTCCAAGGCTCCGTGGGTCACTGTCCCTGTCACACACCCTGCCAGCCCCCAGACACCTCCGAGGGAAAGAGCTTGGCCAGTGTTTAACGTGACACTGCAGCCTTAGGTGAAATGCCAAAAGAAAACGTGGAGGAAACTCAAAAACTCCTCCCCCGTCACAATCAGCAGCTCAGCTCCGCTGCTTCACCTCAGGGCAAAACTTGGAAAGCTCCGCTCCTTTCTATGAATCACCCTCAGCAAACAGCCCCAATTAAGAGATAAAACATCGCTGCCACAACAGCAGCGCGGGCCGGGGTTTATTTTTAGAAGCTGCTTAAAATAGCTCGTGGTACCTTGCTCAAAACCATCCCCCGAGCGTGGGGCCGGGTGATGTCACAGCAATGAGACACGGCTGGGGACAGCCACCTCACAGCCTCGCCAGGACTCCTGCGCAGCCCCGAGCTGAGAGAAAACACTGACAAAAACCAGGGGAGGAAGCCCAAAATTGGTGTTAACACCTCCCTGCCAGCGTAGTAAAATGCCAGGGCTTGGAGAGAGGGGTGTAAAGGGATGAGTCAAAGCAGCTTTTGGGAATGACAACACAATTCCCGCTGAAAAATGAGCAGAAAAGGCTCTGTGTGAGTTTGGGGAAGGGTTTTGAGTTTGGAGAGCCCAAAGTGAAAGGGGTCTGGTGCGGTGCTGGGTCTTGATTTGAGGTGTCAGTGGCAATGGGATGGCACTGTCCCCGTGGGACCTGCCAAGGTCTGGGGACAGCTCCTGATCCGGCACCGCCAGCACAACCTCGGGCACCAGGGAATGATGGAAAAGTGAAGTCACAGAATCACAGAATCACAGAATATCCAGAGCTGGAGGGACCCCCAGGGATCATCCAGTCCAGCTCCTGGACCCCGACAGCCCCACCCTGGGCACCCCTGGCAGTGCTGTCCAAACGCTTCTGGAGCTCTGGCAGCCTCGGGGCCAGGACCATTCCCTGGGGAGCCTGGGCAGTGCCCAGCACCCTCTGGGGGAAGAACCTTTCCCTGCTCTCCAGCCTGGCCCTGCCCTGGTCCCTCTGTGCCCACGCTGCACCTCCCTGTGCTGCTGCTTTGGGGAAGCCAGGGCTGAATCCCAGCAAGGTCAAATGTGAGGGATACAAAACAACAGAGGTTCATGGAACTGTGAAACCAAATGTGACCAAAAAAGCTGAATTAAAACCTCCATTCCCCCTGTGCTGGGCTCTGGGGAGGCCCCACCTCGAGGGTTGTGTCGAGTTCTGGGAGTTCTGGGCCCCTCAGGACAAGAGGGACCCTGAGGGGCTGGAGCGTGTCCAGGGCAGGGAATGGAGCTGGGGAGGGGCTGGAGAATCCTGAGGGAGCTGGGAAAGGGGCTCAGCCTGGAGCAAAGGAGGCTCCGGGGGCCCTTCTGGCTCTGCACAACTCCCTGACAGGAGGGGGCAGCCGGGGGGTCAGGCTCTGCTCCCAGGGCACAGGGACAGGAGCACAGGGAACGGCCTCAGGCTGGGCCAGGGGAGGCTCAGGGTGGATCCAGCAGGAATTTCCCCATGGAAAGGGCGCTCAGGCCTTGGCACTGCCCAGGGAGGTTTGGAGTCCCCGTCCCTGGCAGTGCTCAGGTGGATGTGGTGGTTCTGCACAGGGAGGTGCAGTGGGCACGGTGAGATCCGCTCCAAGTTGGGATTTGATGACTTGGAGTTTTCCAACATTTGGGATTCTCTGATGAGAACCAAAGGGCAAAGAGCAGCAGCCCTGGGAGTTGGAGGGTGACGAGGACCAGGCCCTGCCGGTGCCCGCGGCCCCTCAACCCCGGCCCCTCCCAGCTCACTGAGACCCCCAACAACTCCTCTCCTGGGAAATCCTGCTGCTCCTTCAGCCTGGAGCTTCATGGAACTGAGAAACGAAATGTGACAAGAAAAGCTGAATTAAAACCTCCATTCCCGCTGTGCTGGGCTCTGGGGAGGCCCCACCTCGAGGGCTGTGTGGTCAAAGGTGTTGGCAAACGCCGCCCCAGACTGGGCTGAAGCCCTGCAGGGAATTCACTCTGAAACGGGAGCGGAGGGGCCGGGGCTGGCGGAAAATTCCCTGCTCTGACAGCTCCCATTTGCAGCAGATCCGTCTGGGCAGGCTCCGCGAGAATCCCAGCGGCTTTTCCGGGCAGGGAAAACCGCCAGGGGAGGATGGAGCGGAGAAGTGAGGAGAGAAGTGAGGAGAGAATTGAGGAGAGAGGTCAGCGGCACAAGTGAGTGAGGGAAGCAGCAGCTCTGGGTGAGGCACACGGGTGGGAAATTCCAGCAGATTCCATCCAGAGGGAAAAAGCCCCATGTGGGATGGGACAGGAGAACAGGAGCAGAACCAGAGGGGAGATTTGCTGCAATCCCGAAAAAACCTCATTTGAAGGCACCCAGAGAGAGCTGGGTCACCCCCAGATGGGAGCAGGGACAGGAGATGGATTCAGTGACAACAAAAGGTGCAGGAGGAGATGGGGAATTAATGGCTCTTGGTGCTGGGTGCAGCATAATTCTCCCTAAAAGCCCAGCCAGGCAGAGATTTTCACACTGCCCAAGCGAAAGGACTCGAAAATATCACTCAAACTCACCCGGGTTTTCAACAGAACCCCTCAGATACATTTTCATCCCACACCAGTAAAAGCCAGGCGGCCAAATTAATCCTAATTAAGCTGATTAGGTTTATGGCAGGGCTAAGAATCATCCACTGGTACCACAAGGGTTTTTTTTTCCCTTTTCTCCAAAAAGAATTCCCTTTGTGCACCTGCTTTTAACAGCGCCCTGCCAGAGAGCAGAGCCAAATCTAATTCCATTACGGCTGGGAGAGGCTCGGTCCCTGCGCTGAAATGCAGGGAATAAATACAAAATCATGCACATTATGTGCTCTCTGCAGGGATATTTAAAGCTTTCCCCTCAAAGGAAAGCAGTTTGCTGCAGTTAAAGTCCCCGAAAATATCAATTGCAAGGCTTTGCTCCCCAGAACTGCATTTGCTCCTGAATTCCGGTAACTTTGGGGAAGGCAGGACACCGGGAATTGGCGTTTCCCACTCCGGCTCAGCTCTGGAGCCAAACTCTGGCCTCTCGTGCCTCAGTTTCCCCCCTGAATACGGGAATGGCATTTCAGAGCTGCTGAAAATCCCAATCCATGACCATTTCTAGGAAGTCTGAGGTGAAAACCAAGCAGGAATTAATTTTTTTTTTTTTTTAAATTTCAGTTTAAACTTCCAGAACCAGCGGATGGCACAGAGAAGGCCTGAAACCAGGAATGCTGCGACAAACACAACAGCAAAGCCCAGATTTAGATTCGTCCTGAGGGAAAAACAAGGAATTAATTGAGTTCATTTGCACCTGATCACCTTTGGGGTGCTGGTTTTGGTTTTATTTCTGGGTTTGTTTTTATTTCTGGGTTTGTTTTTATTTATTTCTGGGTTTGTTTTTATTTATTTCTGGTTTGGTTTTCATTTCTGGTTTGCCACGCCCTGGCAGGCGCAGGGACACCGGCAGTGGCTGCCCGCTGGATTTTGTCCCTGTGGCTCTGCCCCTTCGCCTCGTAAATACCATTCTGGTCTGCAATAAATCTTTTATCCCTCAGGAAGCCGCAAATACGGGAATTCCTGAAATCTGCACCCCGATGAGCCTGTGCAGACACAGGTAGAGCCCTGTGGTGGTTTGAAAGAGGGTGAAATTCCAGGGGTATGAGGGCAGAATTCCAGGGGTACGGACAATCCTCCGGGACACCCCCAGCTACCCCCTGCGCATTGAACGCCCGGAATAAATCCCTGGTGGAATTCCTGCCCCCAGGCCTCGGCCCCACATGCTCCTGGAGGAACAAAGGTTGCCGGAGGGCGGTTCCGAGGTGTCTTCAGCCGGTGGGGAGGGAAGGGAAAGCGAAACCCTCCCAAATCCGTGGGGAAAACCCAGAATTGGCAATTTTCCGAGAACAATCATGGAGCGGTTTGGGTGGGAAGGGAACTTAAATCCCACCCAGTGCCACCCCCAGGGACACCTCCCAGTGTCCCAGGTGCTCCCAGCCCCAATGTCCAGCCCGGCCTTGGGCACTGCCAGGGATCCAGGGGCAGCCACAGCTGCTCTGGCAATTCCAGCCCAGCCCCTCCCCACCCTCCCAGGGAACAATTCCTGCCCAATCTCCCATCCAGCGCTGCCCTCTGGCACTGGGAAGCCATTCCCTGGCTCCTGGCCCTGCAGCCCTTGTCCCCAGTCCCTTTGCAGCTCTCCTGGAGCCCCTTCAGTCCCTGGCAGGGGCTCTGAGCTCTCCCTGGAGCTTCTCCTCTCCAGGGGAGCCCCCCCAGCTCTCCCAGCCCCTTCCCTGGCAAACCCCAGCCCCTGCACAGAACCAGGCCCTGGCACCACAAATAAATGGATTTTTCATCACAAACATTCCGAACTGATGAAATCTCCTCTTTGGGACACAAATCCCACCAAGCCTAAGGAGCCGTGCTCCATTTTGGAGCTTTTGCAGGGAAAATTCAGCATTTTAAGAGCACCCCCAGGACATTCTGAGAGGGAAAGGACCCACCAGGATCCCCAAATCCAACTCCAGCTCCTCGCCGGGAGCTCCAGCAGAGTTTGGCACCTTTAAAATCAGTTTGAAGGATGGAAAATAAAATTCTTACTGGAATTGCTGCGGGTACCAGGCTGGGACGGGCTGTGAGGGCTTCGGAGGCCAGGATTAGGAGTCGAAATGGTCTTGGTAAATTGTAGAAATGGTCTAGAAAAAGAAGAAAAAAAGGGAAAAAGACACTTCAGGGATGAGGGGTGCATTGGTGAGGCAGGAAAAATCAATGGCAGGGTCACCAGGGAAATAAACACGGGGTTGGAAAGGTGATTTTTTTGGGAAAATCTCAGGATTTCCATGGATCACGAAGCAAACACAAATTAATGGGATCAAAGCAAACACTGCAGCGTGACACAGAGAGGTGAACTGGCCCCCAGAGCCACCAGGGGAACTTTCCACCTGTCCCGGGGTGATTTTCTGCTCTGGATTTCCCCATCGGCTGCTCATGCCCAGGAATGGCTCCTGGAACCTTGAGCTGGCACAGAGAAGTAGCCAGAGAAAGTCTGGCACGGTTTGGTTTTATCTCTTTGAGATAAACTGCAAGGTTTTTGGTTTTTTCTTTCCCTGGTAGTCTATCCGGATGTGACTTAGGACAGAGGGATTTTTTCCCTTCTCGCTGGGATTGCAGTTTTTTGGGGTTTTTTCCCCTCTTTTTGGACTGTTCAGCTTGGGTTTTTTTCCCATCCGGACAATCAGCCCACCTCCGGGGGAGACAGTGACGGGACCCTCGCCAGGAGCTGCCGGACCCCCAGCCCAGCCGGGCCAAACCCTCGGGAGGAGCTGAACCAGAGAAAGGAGAGACTCTAAAATCCCCCATCTTTCCCCACAGCACAGAAGGTTCATTATCCAGCATTATTAATTTCCTTCCCTTGTGCCTGCATGCACCTTGCTTGTTAAATAAACAGGGTTTTTCACTTTCCTCCAAGAAGATTTTCTTTTCGAACCTTGGCTGGGGGGAGAGGGACTGAAATTCTGCCTTTTAGAGGAGACACCTTTGGGGAGTCTCCTCCCAAATTTGTCTCAAACCAGGACACCACCTCTGCAGCCCCACTGAGGTTCTGGTGTCGGACACCGCAGTGAAATCATGGAGAAATTCCCACACGCGGACGAGGAGAATGATCCGGGATGGAGAGAGCCCAGGATGGAAAAGCAGTGAGGAAAATCAGATTTATGGCATCGTCAGAGCCGGAAAAGCCCTCGGGGACCATCCAGCCCAAGCAGCGACCCAACAGCACCATGGTCACCAGCAACCCTTGTCCCCGAGTGCCACATCCATGAATTTTTTGGGCATTTCCAGGGATGGGGACTCCCATTCCCAGGATCTCTGCTCCTCAGAGCCATCCCAACAGGAAGGGATGAAGGACTTCAGCGATGGCCAACGGCAGCACGAGGTGTCACAGCCCTCAGGAGAAGCCAGGCTGAGCACCGGGAATGGTTCCTGACTGGGAATTCGAGGAATTCCAGGGTTTCCTGACCAGGAATTCGAGGAATTCCAGGGCTCTCCAACGCCTCCATCAGGGAATTTCAGGCACAGCCCCTCAGGAGGTGGCTGGGCCTTGAACTCCCCAATTTTCTTTGTTTCCAAGAGCAGAAAAAACCCTCAGGAAGCGACTCAGCAGCTCAATTACCCAACTTAATTAAGCAAATTAACAGCTGAGGCCGCGGCCCCTCCAGCACAGCATCCACACGGATCTGTCTGCACAGACGTGAAATTACATCAATTTGGGGAGATAAAACAGAGCCTTGAAGAGACCGAGACGAGCCAGCGTCACTCAGAGGGTCGGGATCAACGCAGGGCAACCCCTGTCCAGTGAAATAACCCCAAAATGAGCCTCTGAATTAGAGAAAAATTAAATTAAAATTAAAATTAAAATTAAAATATATTCAACTTGCACGTGGCAGGGCCTCAAACCGGTTTTATTTCTGCCCCAATCTGGCCTTGCACAGAGATGGCAAAACCTCCCCTTGCACCAAAACTTCCCCAGGCACCAAAACCTCCCCAGGCCCTGAGTGAGAGGCACGAAAACCTCCCCAGGCCCTGAGTGAGAGGCACGAAAACCTCCCCTGGTGGGAGAGAGGCACCAAAACCTCCCTTGGCACCAAAAGCTCCCCTGGCAGCAAGAGGAGCCCCAGAACCGCTCTGGTTCCTCCCCGGGGTTCCAGCTGGGCCTGCAGGCCCAACGGTGGCTCTGAGGGACCGGGAATATTTTCAGCATTTCCATGGATCCCAAAGACGGATCCCAGCCAGGCTGCTCCCCCCGGGCTGGCAGAGGAGTCCCAGCTCCAGTTGGGGACAGTTTGGGACGGTGCTGTCACCAACAAAGCCTTCCTTGGGCACAGCCAGGAACGGGAAGGGGCTGGGACGGGCTGGGATTTCCCCGAGGATCTTAAGAGGCCAAAAGGGGCCCCCAGCACCACCCCTGGCACAGGGCGGACAGAGAAGCTGCCCCTGGATCCCTGGCAGTGCCCAGGCCAGGCTGAAAACCTCCTGCATGGCTCTGTGCTGGCACAGCAGGGCCCAAATGGGAGCATTTTGGGAGATTTAAGGCTTTACCAGCTGGAGAAACACAGGGAAGATGTGGGGCTGCTGAAGGGAACCAGAGAGAGGCCCCTGGGCAGATTCAGGTCTGGAGCTGGGCTGGGAGAGCTGGNTCAGGTCTGGAGCTGGGCTGGGAGAGCT
>VYZT01020589.1:0-12251 GCA_013400735.1 Pomatostomus ruficeps
CCGTGGAACCACAGCTTGTTTTCCCCACCGCTGCTCCCCTTCTTCCACTAATATTTGGCATTTTACATAGCAGGACAGGTTACAAGGGCTCTGTGACACTTCTGTGCTCCCAAAGGATCATTTTTTCCAAGACATTTGGAAATTTTTTGACTGCATATATGGTAGCCAAAGGGCTTTCAACCTTGACTGCTCTGGCTCTACTAATGACTGTGCTTGTAATTATCCCTAATTATGGCACTGGAACCATATAAACTATGCAGTTTCTTTCAGTGCAACAAAGTGAACACATACTTTCTCCAAAAGCCTACAAAACTAAAATTATCTCCCAATTTAAGAGAATCCTGCAATGATCGATCCCCATCAAACTTCACCCACAAACTCCAATCTGACCCCAAGATCATTCCCACACCATCTTTCAGGTTCAAGTCAAATCAGAACTATGTTGTGACCCTTTCCAAAGAAAAGGGTCTGAAACAAGCAAAGGAAAGACATGACTTCTTGGTTCCGGTGCAGGAGCAAATACGCCTGAGGAACGCCTGACTTCCTAACAGAACATGGTTTAAAAAAAATAATTGCAGATTAATCTGAACAATCTCTTTTCCACCCATCCCCCAAAGTGAAAAGAAACATACTGAGTTTGGTATTTGAGTTGGAAGGTTTTTTGGGTTGCAGTCCCTAGATCTAGAAGGGAACTTTGTGACACAAAAAAAATGAGACCTCTACTCTGGGTATGTTCATAAGCACAGAGCGTAACAGAGCCACATTTTGTTTGGTGGTCTGCCAGACTTAAAGTAAGAACATAAAGCCATTTCACATCCCAAATTAATGCTCTAGAGACCAGCTTGTACAGCTGGACTGTCTCTAGCTCACTGGAAATTTAATTATCTGCACAAAAGCTAGAAAAACCTCAAACAAACAACCAAAAACCAAAACACCTGAATGTGGATGGAGAAGAAAAAAAGGCATTTTTACTCTTCTTTTGTAAAACTATCAGGAAGATCATCTATCCTGTTCTTCCCTTCCTTATTTTAGACCACAATGGCAGGGAGTGGAGGGGAGTTACTGACAAATTTATTGTAAAGTTATCTTAAGAAAAATAATATAAATGACAGAACTAGTTTTCAGACACATAACTCAGTAGACAAACATATTTTCTGCAGCTGCTAATGACAACTGTTTCAAGTAGCTGGTGTAAAGAACTATAATTTCCTTTTAATTTAGGTAGCGAAGCCATTTTCATTTTACACTGCAATGCAAGGACTAAATATATCTGAAAAATCTGCTTTTTTCAAGTGCTGTAACCAGTGTTTCAGAAAGCAGGAGAATTTTTCTTTGTACAGTGACTATACAGTCTACAAGCTGGAGGAGAAGAAAATTCAGTTCAAATATTTTTAATTGCTATATTAATCAAATTACCGTATTTTAAAAATTAAAGATTAGTTATAAAGGAACAGTAAGTCTGTGATATGAAGATTGGGAAGCAAGGAGACGGAGAAAAAAATGTATAATATTCAGAATATGCCTACCCTATACAGGAGTGTACACAGAAATACCAACAATTTCTGAGCCCTTTTAACTGAGGTACCCAAAGCAGACTGATTTTGCTGGTGGCTAGCAAAAAGCAGCAGGATTTGTCAGCCTAGGAAGAGCACTGCATTAATGCAGCTCTAAGGCTTGCAAAATTCTGCCTTGTTCAGTGTCATGGATCACATAGATGCAGCTGATGATGTATCTTCCTACTGATTAAAATCCATCTCAATTCCATTTGAGCCTAGCATTTGCTTTTGGATGAGTGCCTCTGAAGGGCTACACTTAGCCAAAAAACACCAGCAGGACAGATCCGGGTGACATTTTTAAGTATTAATTTAGGCTTTGGGAGAGATGGGAGAACTTGTGGTCTTATGTTGAAAGGAACTTCTGTTGAGATCCTAAATATTGTAATTATAGTAAATCCACGGATTTTTAAAATTACCTGAAAACACTGAAAACCTCCAGTGTTTCTCATGTTTTCAAGAGCTGAACAATACTTGCTTTGTCAACCTGTGTCAGCACTCTGGACTTCCTGCTGGGAAGTACAGCTGTGCTGAAATGGTAGTGCTTATTACAGCACGATGGAACCTGTTTCTAGAAAACAGTTTTGAATTTAAAAAATAATAATAAAGAAATGTAGCTTTGATAGTTTTTCCTTTACACAGCCTGGAGAAGGACTTCCACAGTAACCTAAAAGCACACAGAACTCGCTGTTGATTCCCAGTCCACGGCACAAGGGCAGTGACAGAAACCCCACGTGGGCACAGCGCTCGCAATACCTTCATATTGGACGCCTCGGTTTCCAGTTTTGTGAGGTGATTTGAGTTATCCTCTAGCTCTTGCCGAAGGTTGGAGTTCTCCATCTTTAATGCCTCAACTTGCTTTAACAATTGATCATATGAAGCTGCGGCCATCCTGGGCTACCCTCAGCCCTTAAAAAAGTAAGAGAAAATATTACATTTAAGCATTTTAGAAAAAAAACCCTTTCACTAACCAAATGTATCTAACCACAAAATCATCTGTCTCTCCCATTTACCACATGATTTTCTAAACATTTAATTTAAATCCATTAAACGAAACTGTTAATGCCTAGAACTACACCAGTTCAAGACTTGTTTTCTGTGGGCTTCCGTTTGATATGCATGATTAAGCAAATGAAAACAGTTCATTGTCAATTGCATCAGATATTAGGGGAAGCTAGAATACATGAAAGAAAATCACTGCATCATACAAAAGCATCCTTACTACTGGCACTTCAGTTCCAATATGGAGGAATTGCAAATAATAGACCATATAGAGTAATTTTTGGAGAGACAACAAGCATCTTCACATACATCTAAAAGATGCTGACCGTCTACTTATTTTAGGAAACGAATAATTGTCACAGATGTTCAACGTTCCTAGGAATAGCACACACTGAAGGAGATGCTATATGAAAGGAAAGCAGTAAATATTGAAGAGTTTTAACTGAAAAAACTCCATATCATCAAATGTTGTAAATATGTAGATATTTTGTAAAAATATCCTTCAAGCCACAAGATGAAAACAAAATGCTTTCACATGAAGTGGTCATACTGCATCAAGGAATTAAAAGATGAAAGGCTACTCTTGATATCACAGGATACCATACTGTTTTCAGTAAAATTGCAACACAGTCCCAGAGTTCCAGCACAACTACTCAGCCATTATAAAGGAGAAAGAAACAAATACTTCAATTTCAATTATAAACTACAAATTGTTCCCCACTTTCCAAACCAAAAGCCGGCAGAGTTGGTAAACTAACAATGTAAGTTAACTAAAATGTGGTCAGTGAATGTTTAAAGCTCTTTAGAATTAATGCTATCAATTTCTTATTCATCACTCATTCCAGAGAATAAAAGGAAGCCTAGCACTTCAACAAGTTACCCTTCCAATATCATTGCAGACATTTTCTAAGTATGTGGCCTGTAACTCAGAGGAAAAAAAATATAAAAAACTTACAGGGCAACGTTCCCTTTCATCGTTACTGCAGTACTTTGGAAAAGATGAAACCATTAAATGCTCTTATTTAGCATTTTCATTGTAACCTCTGACCAAACCTTTGACCTTACTGCTTGTGTAACCCCTCATAAAATCAAGTTTCCTCTTCCTGATGAAACTCAACTGAATTATCCAGTCTACTAAAAATTAGGTGAAATTATTCAAAGACATTTTAGTTCCTCAGTACAAATTTTGAAAATTGTGTTTAACCTTTCTAAATTTGAACTGAACGAACTATAAAGAAGAGTGTACACCACAGAAGACAGGAACAATAACAAGAGCTGTAGTGCATTTGATATGACTGGTTTATTTCCTTTCCAAGCACCTGTCACCATCACAAACGGGAGAAGGAAGACACCTGCCACTTATGAAATCATGACTTCCATGAACGAAAAGAATCTATAACATTTATTTTTCAAAATTTGGTCATGCTTTACTGAAGACCTCATTTTTAGAGAAATAAAGGCAATCTGAAATAACTACTCAACAATGTGAATTCTGGGATTTTACCATCAGGCTCTTTCACCTTAAAGGCTGAGTCTTGTGAAGAAGAGTTGTAGCAAAAACAGAACAAACACACAAATGCCAAAAAATCAGCAAGGGCAGACTGCTTCTGTTACATTTCATGTATGCTTTTACGTAATAAATAACAGTTCGCATTACTATTAAGAAACCTAATAGCTATAGTTCACATTTCAGAACACACTGCATGCACAAGCCCAAGGAAGGGCAGACAGAAGTGAAGAAAAATGGAAACTTTTTCACATTAGTTATCATGAATTAGGACTATATTGTAATATTGATAGAATGTGTTGTTTTTACTGAAGTATATCACACATTTATTCATCTAAATGAGATTTACAGAAGCTGCTCTGTGCCAAGCATTTTGTTTCTAGATAAACTTTTTCTCCCATTACCAAAATTCTATAATATGAAAGAACAGGTAATGAAAAAAAAAAAAAAAAAATCCAGGTTTTCCATTTCCTGTCCACATTTAGGAATTCTAACGTACAGATTTGAAATTTAGAAGAATTACCCCCATTAACAAGATGTTCACACACAACAAAGGAAATAGAGAAAAATGGATGAGGGGAGGAGCTAGGGTAGAAAGACATCAATTGCATAGCTCTGCTATTTTATATGCAAAACAAACTTAGGTATATTTTTGCTAAATGAGTAAGGATCCTGAAGGGAAGATTTGGTTTGGATTTCCACCCTTCTGATCTAAGTTCCTAAGCTTTCTTTATTCTCACAACATGAAAGTAGGACATCACCACTAAGAGACAGTATCCCACCTCAGACTAGGAGTCACTTCCTGATTTATTCGAATGTCAAGCTTTGCGGGTTTTCAGATAAAAAAAGAAATGAGTTAGCTGATTACCACAACCTGGGTAACCCAAACCATTTCTTTTTCTGCTAAATATATGCCCAAAAGGAGAAATAAGCAACACTGTCACACAGTTGCAACAGAGATGAACAGAAAAACTGCACATGGGTGAGGAGCAGTTCAAAGACATCAAGATGACACAGGGCAGTGCTGAAAGCCAAATTATTGGGCTTGAGTCAGGCTGTCAGCAAAGTTCCCTCAAAACCAGACTGTGACAGGCATTTTTAAATGTTTTGTTACTGACTTTGGCACAAGATGTAGCATCAAAACTTGCTCCCATAAATTCAAGAGGTTACACAAGGTCAGAGAACTCTGCATCATACACAATGAATTTGATGAACTGAGAAATAAAGCAGTAGAAACCGGGTGGAATTAAAGAGCATAGCAACACAGGGTCACTCACAAAGGAATCTCAGCCTGGAGCAGTGAAGCCTCTCAGCAGCCATCCTGCAGGGCACTGTGTGCTGCCAGTGAGACTGGCACAAGGAGAGCAAACAGGAACCCCAGAGATATCAAATCGTCTTACAAAGACATGGGTAAGAAAAGTGAATTGAAGTGGGTGCAGAGGAAGGTACGAAGTGATCAGGGGATGGGAAATATCTCAGTAGAGATTAGACAAGCAAACCTTGGCTGCTTCAGCACATCAAAGGCTGGAACGACACAGCTATACTTTGTCATTAGGGAGCGGAAAACACTGAAGAGGGAGAACAATACTTATGTTAAAACACAATACTGACACAAAACAAATGGGTGTAAATCGGTCATTTATCAACCTAGGCTGGCAACATCAATTAGGACTTGTAGTTCAGCGGGATCCTTGCCAAGCATACTATACAAGAAGGAGCCAGACTTCATGGCTTAAGAAATCCAATCTTGTATTCCTAAACTTCAATACAGAAAAATGCTGTGCTTATTTTTGGTACCTCCAAGGTATTTGTTTCTTCTTCTGAAATAATGAAATGCCAAAGTATTTCACAAAAGACACCGTTATTTAATTTTAAAATGGAGGAAACTGACACAGGTAATGTATGACCACAAAGCAGCTTAGGCTTTCTGATGCTGAACACTGTGTCATCTCTCAGACACGTGATTTGTAGAGTGAAATCACAGGGCTCCATTACACATAAGCTGTTCCATGTATGAGATAAACCCCTCAAAATTAAAATCTGCCTCTCTTCTGAAAATACCTTTTTACCAACTGCCTCAAACTAGACACATCAGATCAGAATTCAGGTCCCAAAACAATCCTTGGATTTATGCTCTGAGTGAAAAAAACTATTTATAAATTATAAATTACTTGCAAATTATATATTACAGATTCTTTAAACAGAACCACCAGCATCAATAGAAACGGACTGTACCACTTCACCCCCTTCTTCTAGTTTCTCAGTGGCTAAATTGCTTGCCTTGAGGAAAGAGTTAAACTCTGGACCCTCCTGGCCAGACAGGTTTCCCAGTCACATCCCACCTCATTCTGAGCAGAATTAGCCAGCCCAAGGGAAAGCAAGGAGTAACTTAGACATGGCCCACTATGAGGTTGTACCACTGTACATGCAAACATACTCAACACCATCGGGGCCAGAATCAGCTGGATCAAGAATAAACAACCCTTATTCCTCCCTGTAGGAAACCACTACAGTGGGGGAGAATGGAGAAGAACAGGAGAATTCTGACCTCCAGAATCCATTTCACACTTCACCCAGCCCAAGGGAAAACACATCACCAGTGCAACACAACCCACCTTTGTGAAATTCACTATTATGCTTCAAGTCAAGCTCCCTTTTACACTCTAACTGCATTGTTTCTTCACAAAGTGGTCATCAAAGGCAAGAATAGATACTGATTTCTCTAGATTTACTCTGAAAAATAAGCCTCTTTGAATACAGAACTTTGAAATTCAATACCCTCATGTAAGAGACACCCAAAATCTAGCTGTCCTACTTCCCTGACCCATATTTCTCATCATTAAGAAGCTTCTTCTCCATCTCCTATCAAAGTAAGGTGAAATAATGACAAGAAATTTCACGCTTTACTGAATCAGCACTTTGCATGAATATACATATCAAAGAGTATTTTCAAGCTGGATAGAACTCTTTTATGCACTAAAATCAAAATTAATGAGAAGCCTAAATTTATGCAAACATACTGTTGAGATTTAGATATGCATTTTCCTATATTAAGAAAACTGTACCAGTAGCCACTGCCCAGACAGCAATTCACATGCACCCATTTTGATCTCAAATCTCAAGTGATAGGAAAAAATGTAATGTTGCCTGAAAACTTAGAATTTTTTAACTGATCGGAGACTTTTTCTTTGAAATCAGTAAGCGTATATACTCAATATGCCCCAAAGAGGTTCTACTTAAGAACCCAAACTTGTCATATATTAAATTTCATTATGAAAATATTTCAGAGTCCCATTATTGTTTTTATCCATAAAATCTGTCATCACTGCCATCGTATTCTACCACCAGTAAGCAGATTTACTCTTACACTTTGTAACTGATTTTTTTCACAATGTTATCACATTAATGAAACAAGTTTAACCTCTACATGTAGATACAATGTATCTATGCATTTATAGTTTTAATTTTTTAATCTTTGTATCTAAATTTTTAAATCCTTGTAGCGATATCTAAATATTGATACTATCTAAAATTCATTAATATCTAAAATATAATTTAGTAAAGCTGGAAAGGACCATCAACCCTGATTTCTTTCTACATCCACAAATTCTATGGAACTCCTCAGTGCTGAGCCCAGTATCTTGTCCTTGTTATTCTTTACCACTCTCAATTTTTGTCACTCATTCATGGGAATGTGTCTAATGGGGTATTGTTTCTTCAAGGGCACACTACACCGAACTCAGGGAGGAAATGCTGACACTGCCATGACGCGTTTCCAATTAGTTTATCTAAACTACCTTTACAAACAGATTATTTTTAAGCCCTAGGCCGAGGGGCTCTGACTTGCAGGGGTTATGACCAGTGCGGGGTGGTCGGGAGGGCTGCGCGGCGCCTGCCCCAGCTGCCTGCCCCACCCATCCCCGCACGGTTCCCACCCAGGGAAGACGGAAGGGCTCAGCTGCTCAATTGGCAGCTGCTAAACCACTGCAGATCACTGCCCGACTGCCAAGGTAACCTGAAATAGGTGTCAGTTTAAGATTACCGTGCTGGGTCATTAACCACGATGCTGCAGCAGCTGTTGCACAGCTATTTCCAAAAGAGGGGCAAGGCTGACAGGCAGGGGCAAAAAATCCAGCACAGCTGTTCCAAGGTGAGTGAGCTCCATTATAGTAACTCCAGCCATCAGTGGATTTTCATACAGCTTCCTTATCAATACACTCATAAGAAACAAGTGTGTGTGGGCTTTGCTGTTCTTATTTTGAACATATCAGACCACACCAATTTGCATGAGTTCAATTTTTCTGTTGACTGAATCCTGTATTGAATTTTCCATTGTTTTGTTTCGGCAAAATACCAGCACTCCAAGTGCCGTGTTCAAGAACTTATCAAAAATGAATATCACTGTGTCAGGGATTGTCTTATCCATTTCAGTCTGGGTAAGATTTCAAGATTTGCCAATCTAAAAATGTTTATCCTTCACTGGCATTGTCGAATTCTCCCCTTCCCTACTGACTGAAAAATACTCCACTGGACTCAAATCGTAAAAGCCCATAATCCCGATTCTCTCCAAACAGCAGAAAAAATAGTTCTGCCTTCTCCAGCATGACACTGAATAACTATGTTATTTCCACCTGGTGATACGTCTATCCTTTACTAAAATGGCCTTTGTTGCCAGCATATTTGATCCTCCCACCCCCACCCGAATTTAAGAACAATCCCCAAAACTTCTAGCCAGGAGCAGCTGAAAGGGAAGCCATTTTGTTTGGGTTCTCTTCTGCTGGGCTACGTGGGCACACAAATAGAATGAGCTGTCTGGAAATGCAGTGTGGCTTTGAGTGTGGTTAGAGACAACTAAGAAAATACTCAGCCCAGGATGAGAATCGCCCATGAGTGGAACAGCAGATCTGTTCATGTTCTCATTTGTTCTGCTTTAGCACACTGAGGTAATCAGAGAATGAAGAAGGAGTATAAAAAACAATCACCACAGAAAATTGCTCTTCATCCAGTTTCTTTTCGCAATAAGGGCTTTGATAACATAAAATTAATCACAAGTTATATAACACTACTTTTTTTAATAAATTTGAAAAAGATGACATTGAAAAAAATTGATAACAAATCATACCAAAGTATAATCTCTAGATTAGGTGTACTGTGGATTCCTGGGGTTTTGAACCATGTAAAAAAAAGGCAAAGGCCAGATGAAGAGTTACTACTGTTATCAGTTATCCCAACACAATTTGTAAAAATGTTAGTCCCTTTAAAAGAAAACCACACCATTTTCTCTAAACCTCAGCTGCATCAAGGAGATTTCCTTCTTAGCTTTTCTATTCACTTCTCCATGAAGGCTGTCTTTGTGGACAGCAGACTAAAACACACAAATGCTACTATACCTAACCTTCCTAAATCCTTTTGAGTGGGGATTGGGTAAAGATGGGGTTTTTGTGTTTTGTTCTTTCAGAAATTAATTCATAACTTGGCAAGAGCTTTCAATCCATCAATATATTTTGAGATACTTTTGTAAATTCAGTACTTGGCCTGTACTCACTAACCATGAACAGAAGCATCATCTGTTCATCTTAACCAAAAGCGATTAGTGATCCATGTTCTCGGCATTCCTTAAAAGACCGTGAGGAGAAGGAATGAGAACATCATGGTCTGAACTCTTGTGTGCCTCATTACATGTCAAGTATGATAAAGGTCAAGCGTGTGTTTGTGTGAGAAACAGAAATAATTTTATGTTTGGAATTTTACTAAAGAATGCTAACAATGAGAAAAACATTCTTATTAATACAAAAAAAGTAAAATCAAGAAGTCATACATTTCAGGCTATGGACTGTCAAGTCCAGCTTTATTACACTGTCAAGAAAATTCCCACTTTTTCCTTTATAATTCTGGGTTGGGAAGTTCCTTAGCTGGTTAGTCATGCTGTATTCAGAATATGACTGTGAAAATTCGAAACATGATTTGCATTTAAATACTATATTGAACACAAACCACTCCAGACATCATTTGAATCATAACTTATATTGGATCAGGAATGATTCACAAGCCCCAACACTCATCCTTCAAGATGATCATCTCTGTTATTCATGACTAATTGTGTATGCCCTCACTGCACATGACTTGCTCTTGTTTACTTTTATACTTCTCGTAATCTTTAAAGATTCAATTCTAGAAAGTTTAAGTTAACAAGAAGTCTAAGACAGGTAATTCTTCTCCTATTTTACCTGAAAATACAAACTCAAAACAATTAACACGAAGTAAAACAGCTGTAATTAAAAAAAATATACATACTATAAAAATTTTCTACTATATATTCTAAAAATAAATAAGTATTTCTCCATCTTGGGTGACCTATCAGGGACATCTTCAGGGTTCCCTTCACCACTTTTAAGGATCAGTCGACCATTTGTCTTGCAGGAAATGTATCAGCACCTGATCACACAGGTGCTGCATGGATTTTGGAAAACCAGTAGTGGAAACTAGGTCTTTATTGACACTAATTTACCATCACAGCACATCGTCAGTAGTATATAGTATTTTAAATCGGATTTCACTACACTGATAATAAAAGAATTTACCATATATCATCAACATAAACATTTTACCAACTAAATTAAGATGCATATTGAAAACCAGAATAAGAATTTAGAGATAAAGGGGACCAACTGTAGCCACATGCATTTCCAACTTGTGCTAGATTATTCCATGCTGATATAACAATGGCCTACTATGAAAAGATGTATCAGAACATTTATCATAACCAAGTATTTTGCATTTCAGGGATAACGTTTAGGAAAGTTTGCACTCATAAATAATATGAAGTATTATATTTAAAAGTGATCTTTTATTCAGGTTACCATTTTAAGAGTGTGACATATAGAACTAGTACAGTGATTACACAGAATGATACTAAGACCATTTCCTTTAACAGCTAAAAAGGAAGCATCACCATAATAATTATCATAATAACTACTGTGTTTTGTCACCCTCTTTCCTTTTAGAAAAACAAGGGGTGATAACACCTCTGCATCTTCTGTTTCTTTTAACATTTAAGCAACTGTAATGAAGACTCAAAATGCCAAGGCAGAAATATCTAGCATCACCAATTTACGCTTTGAAACCAGTTATTCCAAATAGTAAGTTCTCAAATTACATTCTAAAATGTAGTATTATCCAAAGCCTCTCTTACTGATAAGAGAGATTTATGGTTCTAAAAGTAATGGTATGTATAGAAAATGTTTTGAGGGGATTTATAAAGCAGGTATTTAAACCGACACTTTTCTTCATCAAACCTGTTATGCACATCACTGTATTTAGCAGAACTGAGAAGGAGACAAGCATTTTAACAGTTACTTCAAGTCTCCTTAAAAATACAGAAGAGTCTGGTTCCAGGAAATGGCTTTCAGTATATATGCTTATGTATATTTTCAAAGAAGTATAATCCTGAGAAAATACTCATAAATCTATTACCTGCATTAGATAACAGAACAAATTAACCAAACAGTAAAAAGACGGTAGCAAAAAAACATTAATAAGCATTTTCAACAGAAAAACCAGCAAAGGGCGGTAGAAGAACTTAAAAACGGAAATAGATTTATATTGTGCTATTCACGTATGCACTGAAATTTACTGAAAATACTTCTATGCACACTAAGAAGCTGTGTGTTACTTGCTACGCCTTTAAAAGGCATTTTTCAGGGTATGACTCTCCAAATCAAGTCAAAACCGGGCCCTACTGGTCCTCTGAAGAAAATCCCATCAAACGAAAAATGCCCCTTACAGCCCATAGACAAGGTCCTCCATGTGAGTCAACAGGAAGAACACTGTATCTTGACACAAAATCTGAATAGGATGAAATAATTTGGCAGCATATGTGTCCTCCAAAAATGGCCACACATTTTTGCAAAAGCAAGGAGCGCTCTGCTAGCAATGACCTAATTACTAGCATAAAAGCTGCGTATTTGACAAAGGGGAAGAAAGGACCCACTGCTTCATACATAATTTATTAAGATTTCCCACAGCATTCAGGTTAAGTCGCGGACCCAAGCACCTCTTTGTGATGTTAAATAAATCTGTGAGAAGTCAGCGGATCCCGGGGAGCGCCGAGGGCGCAGCGCTGCCCCCCGAGCGCTCCCGCCGGCCGCCCACCCGCGCGTCCCCCGCGCTGCGGCAGCGGAGGCGCCGCC
>VYZT01020589.1:12822-24316 GCA_013400735.1 Pomatostomus ruficeps
ACACCCCGCACCCCGCCGACCCCCCACCGCTCCCGCGGCCGCCGCTGCCGCTGCTCACCCGCCTTCCCAGCGCAGAACATTTTACATTTTTCACGTAAAAATGAAACGACCTTCTGAGCGTGCCAGAGTTAAAGCTGCTGCAGTTCACCCAGCATTTCAAGAAATACACTGAGACATTGCTTGTTAAAAAGGCAGCAGGAAGCGTGTCCTTCAAGGGCATCTCAAATTTCTCTGCGGTTCAGTAAAACACTGTTCTCATGTGCTTTTCAGATATGAAGTTGTTACTTCTACTTAGTAGCTCACTAACAGATCAAATATATATACATTTAAGCTATGGTAAATTAGAACACTAAGTACCAGTGGAAAAAATCTAAAAGACAAACGAAATTATGAAATAAATCAATTTATGGAACTATTTTATAATCTCCTTTCAGAAATTATCGCTCTCCAAGGGTCAGGATGTAACAATGTATTAATGAGGATGACTTAAAACCTCACAGAAGCACACTACTGAAATCCAAGAGACAGCAGAAGTTAAGCCGTATTTCAGCTGTTTGTGCTTGTAGTCTGTATTTTCACTTTAAAAAAAGATTATCTATATAACAGGTACAATAGGGACGTTTTAAACAATTTACTCTCTAATATAAAAGTCAGCCTTTCAGAAACAGCACAATGTTAAATCTTCCAAATGCCCTAGAACGATTAAAGAATAAATCTGTGGGCAGTGCAACCCATCTCAACAAAATAGGGCATGATAGAAGACATATGAAAAGGTGCAGTGGTTCCTCACCTAGAGCAGAACAATGCCCTTCCCTGTGGTATGTTACATAAATTACGGAGCTATATGCTTCTACAAGGGGACATAAGGATAGATAACTCATTAAAAACATATATCCTGATATGCCTTCTTATAATCCTTTATTCTGCCTATAGTAATTTTTTTATTTGCATGAAACAAGCAGACATGTAGCACCTCGTGGCCGGGATGAGATGAAATTAAAGGCATGTGCAGGCATGTGAGCAATTGCACCACACATTACTTAAACACTACTAATTTCATTTCAGCTGTTTCCTCATACCTTATTTTTTCTGGTCAGAGAAGACAACAATCCACACTCAGAAAAGATGCTCTTTACCAGATAAGCTTTTATCAAACATCTTCACGATTAAGGAGATGTGTGACATGTCATCTGGTACCTTCAGGACAGTTTTGCACAAAATCCCCTCCAACTTCACCACTAAGGCTAACTGTGGAGGTACTGTCACTTCAGCTGGCATGGTAAAACACTTTAAACCAAAGTTAAGTGGGCCATTAGTCAAGGATGTTCCAGGCTTTATGATTTTTTGCTATAAAGCTTCTATTCATTACAGTAATTGTTGACATCCTAAGGTTTATGGTGGTTTATGATCCACTTGATTCCATTTCCCAGTGACCAAGTTCGCCCTCCCTCACCTATAAAGAACTGTCACAGTACCCTTAACAGGTCCAAAGGTCAGAACCTAGCTAGGCATTTGACCTAAAGCCATGTTACTTGATACCTTAGTGACATACACCACTGCTCCACCTCCCAGAAAAGCAAACCAAAATGCTCCCAGTTGTTCTTGTGAAGCTCTCTCCATCCTAAAATTATTTACATTAGCATAAATAAATAAATACAGACAGGACTCAACACCTGTGTTATCAGTTGGCAAGTTGTTGCAATAGGAGTTGTAGCTTAAAATCAAATCACGTTGCTCCAGTAATGGTTTTAAACCTGAAGAGTGCCAAGTGTTCAGAAGTAGCAAGTGCAGCACAGCCTGGAATGACTACTTTAATTGTGCAAAAATGACACCTGAGAACCAAAGAACCTGAAATCCTATGTCCTTTAAAGCTAAATTCCACACTTAGAAGTCAGAACTAAGCTTTGAGAAGTACAGTTACTTTTCTAGAACCCAAACTAGGTGTGTTAAAGATGGAAGGCTACACAATGTATTAATTTACACACACCATGCTGCATTTCCTGCACCTCTGAAACACT
Source organism: Pomatostomus ruficeps (assembly GCA_013400735.1). Lineage (NCBI taxonomy): Eukaryota > Metazoa > Chordata > Aves > Passeriformes > Timaliidae > Pomatostomus > Pomatostomus ruficeps. The sequence goes on from VYZT01020589.1 coordinate 14,841, forward strand.
GATTGTAGTTCTCACTATGTGAACACATTCTTGCTACTCCTGTACTGGTTAATCCTTTGACTCTGGGAGTCACAATCTGAGCAAATTCACTGTCCTGTAGCCTGAAGTCCCACATTTATTTGCAGAACAAGTAGAAGCACAAATTCTTTAATGCTTTCTGCCAAGATGACAGCTGAGTGGGAGGGAAAAAGCTTTCTCTTCTTCACTGATAGTAATGCCCATTCTGTTATGATTTCATAAACATGGCAGCTTATGGTCTGTGTCTGCATCACATGCACTTGCCTCTGCAGCAAAATCCAGTAATAAGTGGAATTCAGTTTAATAAACAGCATGCTTTGACCCTTCCCATATTGCATCTTCCAGTGGTGTTAAACCATTGCTATGCAGCCAAACAGGTGAGTATCTTCCCTCAAAACTGCTTTCTATGTGCAGGACTGGATTTTCCTAATAAAACTGATGCCAACGAAACACTGTTTGAGGTGAAAAAAAAATGGTCAGGGTCTCAGGAAAAAATAAAGGAAATGTACAGGAAGAAAACTTCTTTAGACTAAGTTTATTTTTGGCTAGTTATTTTCTGTCTGGCAGATGGAACAAGATGGCTTTTTCCTTCTTTGAAAGAAACCATTACTAAGACAGGCTTAGCAATACCTGCAAGATATTACATAAACCCACCCTTTAAAATCTATTAGAAGACTCAAATTTCTGCATGAGTCCATGTAAGCTATCAAATCCAAAGGACAGAAAATTTAATATCGAAAGATACCCGCTCAGTTTCAAATTACTTCTATTATTTTGGACAAGATCCCTGCAGTCTACTCAGCACAGCATTATGAAACAGTCAGATGGGAATTTGGGTCCAGAAATGGAATTGGCAATATTTTTAATGCAATTTTTGATGCAATCTATGCACTGTTTCCAATTGCATTTATAAAAATAAATTTAGAGACCAAATGAAATTGTCATTAACTGTTACACCCCACTACTAAGTAGTGCTGATTAGAATCTCTGAGTACATTAAGATCTAAATTTTTAAAAATGTTAGGTACATTCACCAAAGTACCTATTTGTTTCATAAAATCATGACATTACAACAAAAAATGCAAGAGGTTTTCTGGTTTTAGATAGCTGGCTTATAAATGGGACAGTTCTCTCAACCTTTGCAACCTCACCCTCTGCAGCAGTACTCTTCTCCCTAGAAGCTTTTCACTATTTAATATTATTTAAAGTGATTGATATTTCATTATTAGTCATTGAACATGCACAGAACTACCTACCTCAGAGACCCTGGGCAGGGTGTGGTTGGATAATGAGCTAAATTCTCTCTCTGGTGCCAGGCACTATGGTTGGCATTACTTGCAAATGTGAAACAATAGTGCTGCTCAGATCTCGCCTTCAGAACCTTCTAATGCAAGATTTAGGCACTGACTTGTATCAGACTTTTAGAAAGGTGATACTTAGCAGATTTAATTAACAAAATAAACTGAAGACATTTCACATCTGTTTTATATAGACAAAAGTTTCATCTCAACACAGGACTCTATGACGTATTTTAGCAGCTGCTGTAAGATTGTCTTGTGCCTTTCACCTTGACATGGGAAAGGAATGAATGAAGTTGAACATGCTCTCTGTTTCTTATTTTCTTTAGTACTGTGAAGGTACATCCATGTCTCTCACTAGCACACAAGGACCAAGTTTCCTCTGAGGCCTGTCCTTACCCTGTGAACAGGACCAATGAAAGTCTGTATATAAACACCAGAGAAAACTCATAACTTGGCTCCCAGTGGCATTAGTATCACTGCTTTTGCCATTAAGAGCTGTAGTCCTACTTTCTCTATCAAAATTCTCTCAGAAATATTGCATATTATTTCTCCAACTATGGGAACTTCCAACTATGAGCACTAGAAAGGTCATCAGAAAAAGTTTTCCTGGGGATCAAGAACCTAAAGGACTGCCTTTCTCATGCAGATGAAGCAAGAATGGAGGAAAGAACTCTGTCATTGCTCCCAATGCATCATCCAGAACACATGCAGTAGTTCTACAAAAACAGGAATTTTCAGTACTGAGAAGAGATTTTCTACTATACTAATGTACTAAATTCCACTTTTTTTCCCCCAGAAAGTTGTGCTACCAGTTCCTGAACTTGAGAAGATTTTTCCACAAGCAATGACAGGGTCTGTCTTTCACAGGGGTCAATTAACTACCCCACAGACATGCACCATAAGCTAAATGAGAAAAGCAGAAAAATGCATGTTGTTTAGTTATTTTATAACTAAGTCAGAGGTACAGAAATACATCACTTGCTCTTTAAATCCTTTAGTATTTAATGCTCTCTACTGTTTGCCAATTCCTTACTTTTGTCCAGAAGTAGTCTGCTCTCTGGGACATCTCCCACTCATACTTTCTTCCCTCTCACTAAGTTTTTCCATCTGCATGCAGCTTTCTTGCTTGAAATTTAAAAAAAAAAAAAAAAAAATTCAAGGAGAAATACTGCTTCCTTCCTCACATCTGTTAGCTCTAGTGTGGAGCCATGGCCCAATCTGCAATTTTAGTCACGTTTTCTAAAAGCAGTAAAGCAATAATGAAGAGAGTTTGTTTAGAAAATGGTTAATTCAATAATTTTACCACCCACTCTTCTATCTCTGCTATGTAATAAGCACCACCTGACACAACTTTGTGTCACATTATCTATGATTTCCTCATCCTCTAATTAAGAACATCACACTACCCTGGCATTATATCACTTCATTTCCTCTGCTGTAGCTCTTTCAGGCTTGTTAGGTAGTTTACTGTATCTGCATATTGTAATTTTCACTTCTTGCTTCAATGGATGGTGCTTATTCAATCTGCTAAAGGGCTCGACCTTTAAAGAAATTTGGAAGCTGATTTTAGAGATGTCACTTAGGAATCTTGTCATTTGTCTGTAATGTGCAGAAAGTGAGTTCCCAGTGATCAGATTGAGAGCTGAATTTCAAGTGTAGTTTACCCCACTGACAGGGCTGTGGTGGTATGTGCCAACCCACTCACTCCAAACCTCCAGCAAAATAAACGCTTATCCAGCACTTTTGAGAACTTGTAATTGCACCTTTTAGCCCATCTGTAATTCTGTTGCAGTAGTCTGTTAATGGTATTGAAAGCTGGACATCTTCAATATAAAAGCCCTTCGTTAGCATACCTCGGGGATTCTCTGGTGGTTTTTTTTCCAGAGGAAAAGTTATTCCTAGAAGACTTTTTTCATTAATACAAACTTTTCTCTTTTCCCCGTCTGGGATATAGACTAGAAAAATACGTTTAAAGAAAGAGAAAAAATGGTGTATTTTTCCATGTTTCTTGGAAAGTGTCTGGATCTGTCTGATGGCAGATCTGCACTGAGCACACACTTGGAACACCGGCAGTGGCCTGAGTTACAAGATACAGCCCTAATTTGCTGCTTCTTCACACTCAGCATCAACCATAAGAAGTCACAGTACTCACATGACACATGGATAACTGCATGTGCAAGTGGATGGTCAGATTCAGTTTCTTGTTACACTGTGGTTGACAGAGGTCCCTGCTGAAAAAGATGGACGCTACTTGGTTATATAAGCTTATAGTGCCCAGGAGCATCCCAGAATTCTACACCACTGACAAATGGAAGCTCTATCAGTGGAATATTTACCTTTTTCTTCACAATCTTCTTTTCAGTCCTCCCTTTGTTTGGTTTGAACCAGATGTTCTTAATGCAAGAGCTGATTTCTTGTAAGCACTCTGACATTTTAATAGTAATAAATCAGTTAGCTGAAGGTCATCTATTTAGCTAAAGGTCATCAACATGTTTTTTGCCAACGGTATTGAAAAGGAGGGAAAGTTAATTTTTGTGGAATCCTGTAAGCAACGACCTTTTCCAAAAAAGTATGTTAACCACAACCATTCTCCAAGTATGCTAGGTTTAAAAAAGTTCCAGCTAGAGACAAATTTCTTACATCCCACTGCATTAAGGAAGGCTGTGATAAGGTCTAGAAACACAAAGATCTTGCTAAGTCATGGCTGTGAGTTCTCTCACCATAACTATAATCTTTTTAACACTTAAAATTAAGTCCCAAGCCTTAGAGGCTCTTAGCTCCAACAGGACAACTGTATCAAATCAATCTAGAAGAACTATCATTTACAAGATAAAGTGTTGGCAAGGAATCTGAGGACACATATATCATCCTATCATCCTAAAAAATATAAAAAAGTTCCACATTTCAGTACATAAAAGTAATTACTAGGGAGTTTGAAGAAAAACCACAAATAAAAATGGCTTGTCAAGGAAGATTTATGCTGTATGGTTTAAGGAGTATAACTTAGCTGGTCTAGAAAAAGGTAGGCTGTTTTTTATCACTGTATACTGAAAATATTTTTTAGTGTCACAAGTTTAAAGAGATCCATCAGCACAGATCTGACAAACTGGAAATTAATTTCCCAACATTGCTGCGGTTAATCAAATCACAAAAGTTCAGTATGAACTGAGCCCACAAGTTGAGACAAGGTATTTCAAAAAATACCAACTTTTACTGCTCTACAGCCTCTAGTGTAAGGGTCACACTGAATAGTGCTGGGATCCACTCCAGGACTGAAACACATGAAAGTTTACAATTCAGTTCATGCTGCAAGAATTTAATTCCTTGCAGTGCGCATACACTCATAAGGTCTTGCAACAATTCTAATCAAGTCTCACACCACCAAGATTGAGCTGATTGCTTGGTAAGGTTAAGAAAGAAAATCCTCCAGCTCATTTCTCGGGACCAATACAGAACTTCACCATTAATTGATTTCTGTGCATGCAGAGATGAAGGCAGCACTCCTGCAGAAGGAAAAAAATTAACTCTATGTCAGCTGAAAAGCAGGACAAGAATGGACTTGTGTTCTCAGGTAGCACAACCCACCCTTCAAGACACCTGGCCAATGTAGTTTTTCTGCTCACTGCCATATTAATCAGTGCGAATAATGATTCATGTCATATTTTTGGGTTAGCTTTTGTTTTGGAAGCATTCTTACTCTCTTCACCTTATTTACTCACCATAAAAATGTGTCATTGGAGGATTTGGGTCTCACTCCCTTAGGGAATTGCTGTTACACAAGCCTCTAGGCAATGGTGGCAATACTAATTTTTTCCCCTTCTCTTTTGGCACACAGTTTAATTAGTTTATTGAAAGTTAAAAATACACAGTCTCAATTCAAAATACATGTTGCTGGAGTGAATGCTAGGAGTTACATTTTTCTTTTGGGGTTTTGAATGAGTAACATCTTTAAGTCTTAATTTCAGTAACGCTGGTGAGGCAGAAAAAACTTTTTCCTTTCATTGCAGAGGGAATTGTTTTTATAGAAGTCTCAGAAATCTATAGTATCTTATGATTTATTCTCCTAATAGTGAAGGTTCAGCTTACTGAATAGCCAGTAGGAGATAAAAATGCAAACCTAAGCTGCTCTGCCCAGTATTCAAGCTGCACGAATACATTTTTTTAATTGATCTACCCACAGAAAATTTGAAATATTCATTATATTTCTAGACAACTGTTTCTATCACAAACTTGAAATATTCATTATATTTCTAGACAAGTTGCTTCCAGTACCAAGCACTACACATGTAGCAACAGTGCTCTATGCTCCACATTTTCAGGAGTAACACAAAACTGGCTTTTCTTTAGGCCATTCATCACCCTGGAAATCACCATAAATCTTCAAAGTAAGAAAACCAGCATCCGAGACAGCTACTACTGAGAATTTACCACTGCCCAAGTAACTTCAGTAAAGTACTGGGAAAAAGCAGTGGAAGAAAAAGACTGATATCTATGTCCAGAACAAATAAAGCATCAGTGCAGTAATAGAGCAGAAAAAAACCCATTTAAGTCTGTCAAAAACTGAGAAGGTGGGATTTCCTTGATCTAGATAGAATACATATTTCACTGCCTGCTTCTCTCCCCAGCTTGAAACCAAGGTCACCAGCTACTCAACCAAAACACCTAAATTGCATGCACTAAATCTTAGAACCCGTGATAGGATTGCATGATTAAAGTATATAATGTTGCAGCTTTGTAGAAACACTCAGGTTAAGATGCAACAACTTTAAAAACTAAGACTACTGGTGTACTTTGCATTTAAGATTCCAATCCCTACAGACACGGGAAAAGTTTAATTAATCACAACAATACTTAAAAAAGCTCTCCATCAGTAAGTGTACTAGAAGAATATTTTTCCTCCTAACACATAACCCAAGTACTTCAATCTTAAATGAAAAGACTGTATATTCAAAAATCTCAAGTGCAAGTCAGCTAGAACACCAGCCCTTGGTCATATTTGACACAAACGTTCCTTCTCAGCATTGATTTGCATTTCATTGAACCATTACTCTTTTATAAACTTATAACCATGTACTGAATCCCTTGCTAGAAGTAATTCATAATGTTTTAGTGTTAAAACTCAAACTATTCAAGTTTAAAGTTTGCCTGGCAAACCCAAGTAAACAGAGCAATCTCAGGAAAACTCTGGCCAACAAACATAATACACTCTTTCTACACAAACAAAAATTCTAAAAAGAGAAGCCTTGCAGGGAAACTTAATGCCTGGAAATAAGGTAAGCTGAGCGCTCAAGAATTTTAAGTATTTCCCACAACATTGAAGGAGTTAATTTTGCAAGCTAATTACCCCAGGTGGCAAGAGAAAGGCAGAAATCTTCACAGTAGGTAATACTTGTTCTAACAAGGAAGAAACAATGGGAGAGATCCCATGCCATTGACAAAATCCCTTCTGTCACTTGAACAGAAAACCTAAGTCCTTCTCCAGAAACACAATAGGCAGTAATTGAAATTTTCTTATTCAAGTCTATGAATGAGCTGTTTTCCAGTCTCGCTTCTTTATTTTTCTTCTTTACTTGATTTTTTTCCCCCATCTTGTGACCAGACACTTGGGAATTTCGTGCAACATTCATCATGTTATCACAAACACATGTGACTGAAGTCATCTGGATGAGTGACTCGACCAGAACAGCCCCTGTGTGCCCAGATGTGCACCCACCACACACAAGGGTGGGACAGCACCTGTGACAGCACACGGTCACTCCACCATGTCCAAGCACTTCCAGGAAAGGTTGGAGTCACAGTATGACTTCACTGAGTGAGTCACAGGAGCAGGGGCTTCCTAGTCCACACCTGGCTGATACTTTTCCCAGTGTTCTCATATTTACTATTTTCTGCCCTTCCTTTCCCAAAGAGCAAACGCTGGCAAGTGCTGGCAGTGAGGTTCCTGGGAGCCTCACAGCCCAGCCCAAGTGCCTGGCAGTGTTCTGCACTGCGGGCTATGAGCAGCAGAATTGCTTTAGCACAAAAATCGTATCTTTTTAAGAATCTGAGGTTTCCACAACATAAAGCAATTCTGAAGCTTATGGGGCTTCTAGAGAACAGAAGCAATATAATTATATTTAGAACTTAGAAAATGCAGAACAGAGGCAAGAATGATGAAAAGCACTATCCATCCATGTTCAGAAATTGTACAGTAAACTTAAAGGAACACAGACTGAATAAAATAGACTCCTTCAAACAGTGAACCAGGTGGCAAACTGCCCACACAAACAATTATTTGGCATTGTAAAGAACTCTATCACTTGTACTTGTCACTAGTCAGAAAATTTTCAAACAATAGACACTGGCTAAGGAAGTAACATGTAAGTACATTCCAAAGCTACCTATATTCAGAGCAGCTGACTTTTAAGACAGGAATTAATATATTGTCAGAGAGCAAAAATAAAACAACCATGGCAGCACCAGTACCTTGAAGGCAGACACATCTTCCCAGTATTTTCCTGAACAAGTTAAAACACTCTAAACCACCTGAGACTTTTAAATTAAAAAACAGTGAGTTACAACCAGGCTTTGTCATTACAACTAGTTTCAGGTCTTCCTTGCTGCATGCATACCAGACTGTCACAGGGACTCTTCAGTAGCTTTACATCATTCTGGGCACTATTTCACTCATGAAAAAAAAAAAAAAAGACTTGGATATCTTGCTCACAAGCAAAATTGAGAGAGTGATTTGGAACAGTATAAAGACAGTCATGTACGGACAACTACTCTTTCATGGAAACAAAGCAATACACAAGTCCACTGGTTTTAGAGGAAGACAAGCTCTCTTTCTCCATTCAATTAATTCTTTTCAGCTTCCAGCACTTGAAACATTTTTTTGGAAAAAGCTTTATGAATCAAGTCTAGTTCTCAAGGTCTTAATGACATTTAGACATTTAATTAGCAAGCCATCACTTGGACTGGCATCTAAACCTTTTGTCAGACACCTAATTCCTTGCCAATTCAAGCACTCCATTAGTCTTATATTAACTAAAAAGAAGCCTCATAATATTCTGGCTACTTGATTACACTGGCACGCATTAACACAACAGTGGAATGAATCCAACTGAATGCAAGGATATAGATTTACAGTGTATACAAATTAAATTAACAAAGATATTCCAGGACAAAAATATAATAATCATACAGGTATGAACTGGTACTCGGGCATACTTTGTGCTTCCTGGCACCCTGGATGAAATGTCAGTGACATTCAAGTGAAAAAAGGCAAAAAAAGCAAAAAGATTGACTTAATTAAAAATTGTTTCATTGATTCCAAGCTCTGCCCTGCTCTTAAAACTTTCTAGAGGTCAATCTGAACCATATTTAGACACTTATATGTGTGAATTAGGTATCATTTTCTATGTTGTCATTTCTCCCCCAAGTACCTCAGATTTTTAAAAAGTCATTAACATATTTAACAATACATATAAACAAATAAGCTACATTTGGAACCAAAGAAAAATCACAGCAGCAAGTGCCCTTTTTCATCTTGTATTTCTAATCTAGACCTGTAGTTTTCACTGAAATAACAAAACAAAATGTAGAAGAATGCTAGACCAAATGCTAGAAATAATTTGCATGCATTCTGTAGGGCTTTTTCCTTGCTTTTGTGGAAACAGATTCACTACTCCACTAGGCTGGGCTAAAATTAGAGCCCTATACAATGAAACGCTTGTAGTTGAACAATTTGAATACCATGGAACAAAATCCTGAAAGAGTAATTCTGCTGAAATACAGGGGAGAAAGAAGACTTCTACCAAGAATGATTAAAGAAACAGATACATAAGGAAATTGGGGGTATTCAGTTGTCTTTAATTCTGGAATTGATAAAGCCTGTAAACAAATTTTTTAGAATACTGCCTTAATTTAAAAAAAATCAATTTAGCTTTCTGTTAAAAAGCCACTGTGTGGAAGGATATATGGTCATATATTGGATTCCGCTAACCTTGGCATCTCATGTATCTCAGCTCTGCCTGTTGACACTATCTTCTCAGCAATGATAGGTGACAACTGTAGCATAAGGGTTACTGGCACTGAAGCTTTTTCTCCAAAACTGCTGACAAATAGGCTTTTGATGCCAGAAGTAAGTAAATTGTAACATAATCAGCCCTTTTTTTT
>VYZT01020589.1:24364-34364 GCA_013400735.1 Pomatostomus ruficeps
CCTGGTATATTTAGCAGGTGCTCTACAACAATTATTTTTGTTGCACAGCACCTGCTGACAAGCCAACAATTTTACCCAAGCTTCATTCTACACCCAAGTCCTTCACAACTAATACAGAGGAATCAAGCAGACTTTACTTGAGCCCTTGGATTGAAAATTCTGTGGGAAACAGCTTAGAGTAGAGATCTTAACTGGAGATCTTTCTGAGCAGAAAATACAGAAGTTGCAAACAATCTCAGTGAGAGGAGGTAGGCATTTAACTCCAGAAATCCCATTATTCAAGGCATATACAGCATTTTCTTTGAAGAATGTCTAACTTAAATATCTGTATCTCTCCCATCCCAACATAGTTGAATTCTAAAAGATACAACCAAAAAAACCAAAACCCACAAAAAAAGAAGTATTGAGGAGTTCAAGATGACTTTGGTCTCGTAACTATTCTACTATAGAAAAAGAAGCACAGCTACTAAGTTCTTTATGACCTATGCTTTGCACATCATAAACGGGAATTTTTCACTCAAAGAACCCCTCAACATGAGGATAAGACACACTCTTTCCTTTGGGCAAGTATTAGGGGCACTGGAAAGGCATTGGTACAGGCCTGAAAGTATAAACTTTTCTTTCAGAATGAAAGCTGATTTTCCTTTGTCATGAAAATGAAGTATCTACTTATGTACTTGGAGCTTTTACTGAACAGTAAAATGGTAAGATGGTCAGCATTTTCACTGAAATAAGCAGAAATTTCAAACCAGGAACTACATCAGCTATAGGAAAAGTATTTCTTACTAAATAGGCAAGAACAGTGCAAAGGTCACCCACCCACTTGGACCTTTAAAAGACAATAAGTAGACTTCTGACAATGTTTCAAAGTGTTGGGCACTAGAACTCACCATTTAATTGCATGAAAAAGATAACAAATGAGGGCATGCCAAATTTCTGGTCCTAAGAATAGGCTTACGTTTTCTTGAATAGTAAAGACCAACATCAAGATCAGTATGATCACCAAAAGACTTTGTGACACACACAAAAAAATACTTTCAAATGTATTTTCAAAACACATCAAATATTAGGATGGTGTTTTGGAAACAAGTAACCACGGAAAAGACATATGAAATCTGAGCAGCACGAACCAAGATGGACAGTAGCAGTATGACACTAAGATGCCAGCAACTTGAGACAAAGTGGAAGTTCTTTGCAAGGCTTGCATCTGAATTTAGAACTAAAAAGACAGCACTGCTATGACCTGTGCCCAAGAGGAACAGCTAAAGAACTCAGTATTTTTATTCAGATACTGTACACACAAAATACAACTTAATAAAATTAAGAGCTTGTCTGATCAAACTACTTCACTCTATTTCCAAAAGAAATGTCTAGTTTCATAGTTTGATGAAGCTTAGCCTGTTCCAAAAGCAGTGGAGGTAACTGTTGATGACTGAAATGACAATGAACACTGCTGCAGTCAAAAAATGTTGCACCATCCAACAACCTCTTTCCAGATGGTTCAAACAGGCAAGGAATGGATTGCATTACTAAACTAAATCAAAGAAGTAAGGCAACTTTTACTCCACTTTTTTTTTAACAGAGACAATTCAAATGTTTCAATTATCAATGATAGCTGAATGTTTCAATGTTTCCATTAGAAGTAAAAATGTAAACAAAAGCTGTTGGTACATCACACCGGTAGAAGAAACCTTGACCATCTATGAAGATAACAAGTAGCGTGAGGGCTCCTTGTAGAATATGAAGGTATCTGCTCAAATTCTTATACCATAGCCTCACAAAACACTTTCTCTATAGCTAGTGAATTACAGGACAGTCCTGTTACCATGTCTGTTTCCAAACAAAGCAACTTTTTTTTAAAAGAGTCTATGGAGCAGAGGGGGAATACGGTGGAAAACTCTTTTAACCTTAACACAATAGCGTTTGATCCCTATTCATGACTAATGCTTAGTTTTGTACCATACAGAGTTCAGTTAATGACATAACTTTCCCAATAATTTTTCTAATTAATTGTTTAATTGTTTTAATTAACTTTTCTAATTTGTTGTTTTAATTAATCATAAGCTGTGTAAATTTCTGCTCTGTCACCTGTCACTGTAGCCAGCACTTAGCAAGGTTTCTCACAGCCTGCTATTGTGGGAACACAAGTTTGGGAAAATTACTGAAACTTTGCTAAACCCATTCCAATCAACCTTGATATGCTTCAGTGACCTCAGACCTAGGAGGAGGTTAACAAAGCCTGTGAGAGAGATCTATTGCTGAAACCGGACACAAGGAATGCAGAATTTATGGATCACAAGGCCATTTTGCAGAACCCTGAAATACGAAAGTAACAAAGACAATTCAGCAATTGTATTGAAACCCTCTCTACCTGGGATAAAGACAATAAAAGAAGTGAAAATGTGGATTAAATAGGCTGAGAAGCAAGAAATCAATAACCAATAGAAGACAGAGTATTAATTAATGAAGATAGTTACCCAATTTATAGACAATGGACATTAATTTCTTTGTTTGCTACAATGTATAGGGAAAACTTCTGACAGTGGGTGTGGGTATTAGGTGGAGCTATCCCCAGGCACTCAGCAAACTGAGTAATGTCAACTTCCTAGCCTAACAAACTGGTTGGAAAGTTTATTCCAGTGATGTATCTGAAACAAAAAGCACTTCTAAAAAAATGACAAACTAAAACAGTGTACTCTCCAAGCTACTAAATTCCAATGACCCTAAGCAGGTATCAACAAGATAGATTTCTCTCCCATTCCATCCTACATATATTCCCAAACATAGCCAAAGGAAGGTTCACTAATGTTAACTATGCAGCAGGACTTCCCAAAACCTATATTCAGTTTCTACATTAAAAAATAGTACATACTATCTGTGAAAAAAATCATTATCCTTTTGCATAACAAAGAGGCTGCATACCTGTGAAAAAAGTCATTTTGATGGACAATCCTCTTGTAATAGCATATACTACTCCTTTTTACAGACTGCGTAAGCTTGACCTTCGGGTCTGTGCTGCAAGCAATGGCTAAACCTTCCTCTTCTCCTCCCTGCAAAAAACCCACTGAAATACAGGTCCTGCTATAAACTCACCTCAATTTCACCTTTCTCTGCAGCACACAGTTTTTTGTAGTTGTATGTTGTAATTAAGAGAAACCAAGAAGTGGCATGAAAAGCAGTATTACTTTCATCTAGCAATCAGGAAAATCATCTTTTAAGGACTTGTCTAATGAATCGTAGAGAAGAAAAGGGTTTACAACTCTATCCCAGTGGAGAAGGACACAAATTTATTACAAACCTACTTATAAAAAACTATTAATTATAAAACCCAAAAGCAATAAACATTTGTCACAACAAAAATCTCTGCACACTACATGCTGTGTTCTTTGCTTTTAATAACACACTGGAATTTCCACAAAATTATTCCAACACAAAGTCGCATCACATATAATGAGCAGATTGGACAAATTCCTTATAACAATTCTGATGTAGTAACACTTTGCTCCTATCACTCTGAAGTTTATTCTGTTTCTCCAAGCATAACACAAACAGCAACATGGGGATACAGATCTATCCTGTACATATCTGAACATGATGTCTGTGACCAAAGATACTAACACAACTTTTGCACAAAAAAAGTCTTGCAAAGACACTGATGGGTAATTTCCACTGAAGTTACAGGGATACACTTAATGTTCCAGTACTTTTTAATTTCACCTCTATGTTTGAAACTCATTTTTAATTTATATAACCAGTCTGTATTATATTTTTATTCACACTCTTACTTTTCCATATTCCCAAAAACAGTTACAAAATAATACACACTAAAAACATAAACCCCAAAACCAAACAAGTCAGACATTAGGAGACAAACCAAAATAAAGAACAGGAATCCACGTCAGCATATACAGTGACAGCTGTAAGTTCTATCCTGACATGCTTACTCAGGCATTCAAATAAAAATTTTTTTAGAATCAAAGAATCATTTAGGTTGGAAAAGACCTAGAAGATCATCAACACCGATAACACTGCCAAGCCACGTCCCTAAGTGCCACAGCTACTTATCTTTTAAGTACCTCCAGGGACTTAGAAATGATAACTTCTTTTACCACTTCGTGATATTCCATCACTTCCCCTGGCAGCCTCTTCCAGTGCTCTACAACCCTTTTGGTGAAGAAATTTTCCGTGATACCCAACCTAAGCCTCCCCTGGTGTAACTTGTGATTGTTTCCTCTTGTCGTATCATTTTCTACTGGGAAGAAAGAGATCTCCACCTCACTACAACTTCCTCTCAGGCAGTTGTAGGGAGCAATGCAGTTCCCGCTGAGCCTCTTTTTCTCCGGGCTACACAACCCCAGATCCCTCAGCTGCTCCTCATTTGACTTGTGCTCCAGCCCCTTTCCCAGCGCCCTTGCCTTTCTCTGGACACGCTCCAGCTTCCCAATGTCCTTGTGCTTGAGAGGGGCCCAGAGCAGGACACAGCACTCGAGCTGCGGCCTCACCGCTGCCCAGCACAGGGGGACGGTCACTGCCCTGCTCCTGCTGTCCCGCTATTGCTGACACAGGCCAAGATGCCCTTGGCCTTCTTGGCCACCTGGGCACAGCTGCCTCATGTTCCGCTGCTGCTGACCAGCACCCCTGGGGCCTTTTCTAGCAGGCAGCTTTCCAGTCACTGCCCCAGCCTGTGGTGCAGCAAGGGTTGTTGTGACCCATGGCAGGGCTGTGCACTTGCTCTTTTTAAACCTCAGACTGTCGGCCTCACCCACTGATCTAGCCTGTTCTGATCCCTCTGTAGATCTTTCCTCCTCTCTGGCAGACCAACACTCCTGCCCAACTCAGTGTTGTCTGGAGACTGACTCAGGCAATACTCCATTAGACAGGACTGGTCCCAACACTGGATCCTGGGGCATCCCTCTGGTGCCCAGCCACCAGCTAGATCTAACTCCATTCACCACCACTCCCTGGGTCCAGATGTCCAGACAGTTTTTCACCCAGTGACACCACACCTGTCCAAGCCACGAGCAGCCAGTTTCTCCTGAAATATGCTGTGGGAGAGAGTGACAAAGGCTTTACTAGAGTCCAGGCAGATCATATCCACAGCCTCTCCCTCATCCACCAAGCAGGTCTCATTGTCATAGAAGACCAGGCTGGTCAAACTGGACCTGCCTTTCCCAATTCCACGCTGGCTGGGCTGGATCCCCCTGGACGTCCTGCATGTGCCAAAGGATGGCATTCAGCACAATCTGCTCCATGGCCTGCCCTGGCACTGAGGTCAGGCTGGCAGACCTGAATCAGAAGTCTCCTCACTGCCTACACAGAGTCCACAACCCACAAACTCCAGCACAGTCTGTAACAGAACAAGGCAGCGGGGGTTTGAGGAAAATTCTTCTCATTGATCAACTGAATTTCAGCTTCGAGTATGCAAATAAATCTTACTCCAAGAAATAGCAAAGCACAACCAAGTACTACATCACATTTCATTACTTACTTCACTTAAAGTGAGAGAACAATGAGACAAAGTAGGCATATTTGTGTAATTCACCTAAATTTCTGTAAAAAAAAATGTGTTAAATAGGAATTTTTAACACTATTCTATAAGAAAAATTATAGCTTAGCTCTAAAGGGATTCTTGGCTGAGGTCTTTTAAATAGAAGAACAGCAGCAATGTGGACTCTCCATAGCAAGGGTTTCAGAGAAGAGAAAAAGCTCATGTGATCCTGAGAACCTTTTTCCATTAAAAAAGGGAGAGCCAACTCACACAATTTATGCTTTCATGATCTCTTTGCACTCTTGTCACACAACAATGAGAAGTCCTAGTTTCCTTCCAGTTCCCTCCACATGCCAGTTACTACAAAAAAAAGGCCAATCTACTAACAGCCAAACTCAGCTTTGTGAAACTCAGCACCTTTCAGAATCTATTTAAAGCAGCCAACAATCATTCAATTAACAGCACAAACAAGAGCTTTTTATTGATATCTGATTTCTAGAAAAATAAGCAACCTTCACCCCAAGAATTTAACCTATGTGTGAAAACCTAAGTCTTAAGTAATGTTTGACTATGCCACCAGAATTCTATTACAGGGTAAGAATATAAAAGTTCGTATCTTAAAAAAAACCACTGCATTAAGAGAGGCATCATTATACTATTTCATACAGCCTAAATTCTTTTTATTTTGAAAATAGTCTACATGAATAACGTCTCTTCTTCCATTACAGATTAATATTCTATCAATTTAGGACTAAAATGCCCCCCTGAAGACTACCACTACACTTATGAAAGCCATATCAAAATGCTATTGATACTCAAACTTCAATGTTTTAGTTTAACATTTCCATAGAGAAATCAAACTACTTGTCCTCTAATACAACTGTATTTACTTATTCAGAAGATATTCTTGTCTACTGAATTTTATTTCTTATCTTCTGAAAATCCATGTGGAAGTAATGGCAAAATGAATTCTCTCTGATCTCAAAAAGCATTAATGTTTTTGAAATTTCTTGTTTCCACTAGCGATGACTAATATTTAATAAAGAATGACTGCTTTAAGACACAAATGAACATACTCATGAACCCAATTAATCTTTGGCAGTCAGTTCAAATAAGCTTATACTATCTTTGTGACCATGACCAGCAGCAGTACCAGAGGTACTGTTACAGTAGCACATGGAAGTACCAAATCCAAACAAGTATATATCTTTTTAACCTTTCTTCCAATGACCTATCTCTCCTCTATCCTTTGCTGACACATCTCTGTTAAGTTGAGGTACAATATTGAGCAAATGCTCTCTGCACAGGAGCTTTATCATCCAGCTACAACTGATGCAACTAAATGCTATCTTTCAACTAAAACCGAATGGCAATCCTGCAACAACTTATGTTCTACTGCTGCACACCATGATTCGGTGCTGAAATAACCATCAGTTATTTTTAACACTATTTTAACCAAAGTTATACTTGTAGTCATAATTCAAGTTGATTAGGACCAAAATCCCAGCAGTGTGACGTACTGAAATGTTTTAAGTTGGGTATGTTAATCCGGAGGATGTCAAAGGTAAGACTATGAAGTGGATTTGCTTTGCCAATACTGGTAAAAAATGGATTATGAAAATAATATGAACTTGAACAGCAAACAATTAGAAGATTAATTTAAAAATCAGTTACCACTATTTCCCAGCTGAGTTCACATACATTCATTCAGTATGTTTAGTACATACATTTTTTTAAACTTACTATGGAAACTTCTGAATATACTCCAATGATCATAAAATAATCCTGATACAGATTTTTCTATTACCATCCATAATATTGATACTTCCATTAAAACCTGGAACGTTAAGGTCTGTAGTTTATTAACCAAGTTCAAGACCTATATAATTCTAGCCCATTAAATGACTGCTTATTCTGTCAATATCTTACAAGTTACTAAAACCATACTGTGAAAACATAGTAACAATATAAAAAGACTACATACTGTTTTCTAAAGTTGAAATTGTACTGAGACAACTCAAAGAAGAATATGAGGCACGACACAAAACCCAAAGGGTTCTTACACTGAGCTTCAGGTAAGCGTGTGAGAAGATGACAGAATTAACTGATTTCTACTGTACAACACTATGAAACAACTTCTGAGAAGCTGTAGAAGCAGAAACAAGATGCACACTATTCTAAACCAGTGCTGTGCTTTCACTTCCCACTCACAGGATGTGTAAAGGTAAAAGGGACACAGCAGCTCATCTGGTCCCACCTCTCTACTCAAACAGGGTCATTCTAGAGCACACTGCTCATGATTGTGTCCAGGTTCTGGATATGTCCAGTGAGGGAGACTCCACAGCCTCTCTGGGAAATCCATCCCAGTGTGTGATCACCGACACAGTAAAGAAGTTCTTCCTCATATTCTGGTGGAACCTCCTGTTTCTGCCCATTTCTCTTTTCCTACTGCTCAGCACCACGGAGAAGAGCCTGGCTCCATTCTCTCGACACCCTCCCTTCAGATACTTGTAGACATTGATATGATGCCTTATTCCCTCTGAGTCTTTTCTTCTCCAGACCAAAGAGGCCCTGCTCCCTCAGGCTTTTGTCCATGGTACTTCATGTACTCATGATGCTCCAGAATAGCTTGCTAATATTTCCAAAAGCATAGATCTAACACCTGTATGAATAATTCTGTTTTATTGTTACTGAGCTGCATGAAACACACTAGAAAAGTTAACTATTAAAAGCCAATTCAACCTATTTTGCTTGTACAGAAAGAAGGAATTTTCAGAGTTTAGCCAAGATAAAGTGAGCCAAATCAAAATTTTCTTTCTTAATCATGACAGGATTAAGGAAGATTTATAGTTAATTAAGCTGTTTACTTTTATATACAATGATAGAAAGATATAACTGCCTTACTCTAGAGGTTATCTAGATAGAAAAGATTCTAGAAATAACCTAAAAGTATTTATGAAAATTAAGATATATTTGTGTATAAAGCATACACAAGATACTGTAAATACAAAATACAGGTGTCTGTTAGGGTCAACAGCTACTAGTTCAGCATTAATACAAACCAAACCAGTATCAGAAAATCGCTGCACACGGTGACACAGCACACTGTTGATGGTATTGGTTGTATGTTCTAAAAAACCTGTATTTGTGATGTCAGTTATGAGGGGAATATTTTGTGCAACAGATGCCTGGGTACCAACACTTGACATACCTAAGCATGGGTTTCATTGCACAAGGGATGTGCATAAACAAGGCAGGATGTAACAGGTGTTTTATGCTCAGCAGAGTTTCCTACTGTATTTCTTAGAAATAAAAAATAATTCAGTAACTGTATCACCATATGGATGTCCACAGTTTTTTTTCTCCTTTATGCAACCAAGTATACGTACATCTTTTACCAAATGTTATACTTTTTTGACACCTAAAGCATCTGAGGAGAGCAAGTACTTGCAAGGCCTTTATCAATGGGCAGACCATGCTATAAATAGTCTTCACTGTAACTAAAGGAAAAAAACATATCAAGGAAGTTGAAGCTGAAGCATAACAATGACCTCATAACGTTCACTTTAATATTTCTGGAGTGCTTAAGATTGGATGAACCCATCTGGCACACAATTTTTTTCAAAGCCAGTTTAGAAATGTAATATTACAGCACCTGGAGAGGAAAAGTTCAGTTTCTCTGCATTCCAATTAATGACTTAATCTCACTTAACTCTTGATGTAGCCTTAACTTACCAAAATGTTAGCAGTATTCCCAAAGCACAGTTTTCAAACCTGTGCTTTTCCACCTGTATGTAGAACTATCTCCTCATGTTCAACCAGTTAGCTGGTAGAAGCAAGTACATGAAAACAGATTCTGCAGAACCACATTTTATTTTTTCAGAAAGTTGGATGTTTCTGTGACAGCCTTACCAAAATGCTCGTCTTGATAGCTCTACAGGTCACTACTATTATATTGTTTATAGCTGGGGGGGACACGCCAGGTGACAGCAAACAAGTAAGTCAGGCAGTTCAGTACACCTGCATCTTCATTTCTCTGCACTTACTCAACGAAGTCTGATGTTTACAGAAATCTGAACTATTTTGCCTTACACCCAGTCAATTCCGAAGCTGTGAATGGCTGTGAAGGCTAAAATTACGATGGAATCTGAGGCTGTGGTCACAGACACCTGTACACACCCACTCTTAATCACCGGAGGTCAGAGGGCACATAACAGAAGAAACAAAGCCTCCTAACACAGAGTTTCGAGGTTAATGACTCGTTTAATAGCGGAGTTTTTAAAATAAGGTTTTTGCAGGTCAAGGCCTTTAAATGTCTTTTCACAGGAGACAGTGGCTCAGCTCTTCCTAAGACGCAGCCTTCATACGCCAGTGGTATTCCAGCTATGGAATACCTGAATGCTTTCAGACTTATTTCGAAGAGCCAAACCACTAAGTGACGGCAAATTGCACTGCGCTACCGCAAAATAAATAATTAAAAAAAAAAAAAAAACCCAAAACGGAAAGCAAAGC
>VYZT01020590.1:0-11536 GCA_013400735.1 Pomatostomus ruficeps
GCAGAGCAGTTTGATTTTAGCAGCTGTTCCTCGTTTTGTTCCTCAGTTTCCACTCTTGCGGGTTAAGCTGTGCAATTCCAATATTTCCTTTTCCAGTGTCGGGGATCGGAGTGGTGCTGGGTGTCACCCTCATGTCCCTTTGCAGTGTCACAGGACAGAAACCTGCCCTGGCCAGGCACGGCCGAGCTCGGTGTCCTCGGAGCAGGGTGTGCGGGGAATGTTCCATTTCCTGTTCCTCCTGAAACACTTCCCGCTTCAACTTTGCATTCATTAATTTAGTTTGGAACGTTTGGCATCGGGCGTGAAAAACTGAAATGCTGTGGCCGCTCAGTGGAGCTGGGACAAGCTTTGCTGGTTGGACAAATGGGGAGAAATGTGGGAAAAGCCAAAAATCCCACCCTGTGCGTCCCTGGGAGCGGTGTCCCAACACTCCTGGAGATCTGGCAGCTGTGGGATTCTGCCCAGCACCCCTCTGGGGGAAAAACCTTTCCCTAAATCCAACCTGAACCCCCCAGCCCAGCTCCAGCCATGCTCGATCCCGATCCCATTCCCAGCTGAGCCTCACCTGACAAATCCTCCTGGTGCTCCCAGCAGGAACCTGCCAGGGAGAGTGTTGGAAACTCCAATGGCAATTGGAATTTGGATTTAATTTTGTAAATCCTGGACTCCTGTGCCAGGCAGGGAAAGGGTTTGATGAGGGGAATGAATCAGGAGCTGTGGGGAGGAGCAGCTGCCGCTCCCCCCTCATTCCCTCTGCTGGATTTTGGGGTTTTCCTGGCTCCCCCAGACCAGCTGGGATCCCGGGATGGGAGTGATGCCTCAAGGGCTGGGAAAAATCAGATAAATAAATCAGGATAGGGCAAAGGGCATTCCCTGGGTTTAATGGGATCCCAGGGGCACAACTCGGCCCAGGTGGGAACAGCCGAGCAGCACCCCCGGGTCCAACGCGGATCCAGTTGGATGGAGCTCCCAAATCAGCAGCTCGACCTCAAATCCCCAATCAGAAACTGAACAAATGAGGGAACTGTCCCCCATTTAAATTTAAAGATTTTTAAAAAACCTGTTGCAGAGAGGAGGCTCCGGGCAAGGCTGGAGCCTCTGCTTTGGAGACACTCGGGATGTTCCGTCTGCTCCCCTCAGAGAAGCCCCAAGCTGAGCTCAATCTCAGCCCCCAAGGGTTCTCCACATGTAGGGCTGAGGGACAGGGAGTGTTTGTGAAGGGCACAGGGAAAGGGAAAGGGGATAAAAATGGATAAAAAGGGGATAAAAAGAAAAGACAGGCCCAGGGCAGAGCTCCTGCTCCTCCTGCCTGGTGTGGGGTTGATCCCTTAAATCCATAAATGCTCTGGGAGTCCCTGTGGAGGCCTCTGCCAGAACTGAGTGTGACCTGTTCCTGCCCTGGGCTCACTCCTGGGCACGTCTTGAGAAATGCACATTTACATCTTGTTGAGAAATAAGTATTTTGCATCTCTCATGCAAAGTGCTGCCTTTATTTCTCTGCACTAGAGACTGACAGGCTGGAAAAAAATCACTCCATAAATAGCCTGATGATGGACAGAATTAAAATACTCTGTGTTCCCTCTTCTGTCCCTAAACATCAGTAAATACAAATTATATTGAGAAATATCAGTAAATATAATATACAGTGAATATCAGTAAATATAATATACAGACTAAACATGAAAGCAAATCTATTCTAATTACTACTTCAGCCATTATATTACTTTAATAAAACACCCCAACTGGATCTGAATCTGAAAGTATTAAATAGATTTTTTTTTTACAAATTTAAAAATATTCAGGCACTGTTAAAAGATTTGTAAGTCTGAGTTCAGCTGCCCTCGTTTTCCCAGAGAAATCATTTTCATCTCCTGCCTTATTTCCCCCTAATTATAAACCGGGAAAGCAGCTGAATTCCTGTTGAGGTGACAAATGACATAATGAATGCCCTCGCTTTGTTTTGTCACCTCCTGTGCCCCAAGCCTCATTCCCAAAGTCCCTGAATTCCACCTACAACAACATCCCGGCCTCTGGAAGGAGAAGGAATTCCAGGAGCAACTCAGAGCTTGGAAAAAATCCCAAAACTCACCCCGGTGTGGGTGGGAAAATGTGGATTTGTGTCACCCTGTGGGCCCTGCTCTGCTCCCTTCCTCTCCTGGGTGATTCCAAACCCCAATTCCCATTCCCAACTCATCCCAGGGCGGCTCCAGTCCAGGAATCTTGTGGGTTTAAGGCTAAAAAGACAGAATTTGGAACAAAAGCAGTCACAGGCAAACCAGCACGTTATTGACGCTCTCAGGGGTTCGTGTTCAGAGAGTGTAAAAGGTGAAAAATGTGGAATAAAAAGTCAGGAAAAAAGGAAACATTGTGTTTTTACGATTTTAGGGGTTTTATTTTCAACTGAAACGCTGCCACAAGTGAATCTGTGGTTTCATGTCCTCTATAAGATAACATCTTCTAAAAGTAAATGAAAAATTATTTATAAGGTCCAAAAATCTGAGAATTTCATTGTAAATTTTCACAGCAGCACATCCTCACATTTTTAATGAACTGACAGCATGTTTTGCATAATGATAATGAACCAGCCACGTAATTCACTGCATAAAATAATCAAGGAGGCTGAATAAACACTGAAACCATCCCACAAAAACACAGCAAGCTCGGGGAAGCAGCTCCAAGATTTCTGTGTGCACATCTCTTCTGGCAGAGAAGAATAAATTCATTTCTCCAGGTGAAAACTCTCCATGTCCAGGCAGCTCTTCTTGGAATGACAAAACCTTCAGGGGGGTGTTCTGTCCCAGTCCCAGAGGGGCGTTAAAACTGGAAGCTCTCGAAGCAGCAAATGATAAAAACCGGGATGGATTGGAGCCGCTTTGGCCAAATAATTCACTGTTGGAGCAGAACACGAGGGGAGGATAAAGCAGAGTTTGTACCAACTCCTGGCCAAAATGAGGATGTCAGGGAGCCCTTTTTGGAATCCAGGGCCAGGCTGGGAGTTTTATTTGACCCCGGCGAGCGCATTGTCCTGCAGGGCTCCTGGGAAGCCACAGAGCAGAACACGAAGAGAGGATAACACAGAGTTTGTATCTGGGGATGAGCAGAGAACCTTTCCTGGTTCCTGGGAAGCCACAGAGCAGAACACGAGGAGAGGATGGAGCAGAATTTGTACCTGAGGATGTTCCGGGAATGTTCAGGGAACCCTTTTTGGAATCCAGAGCCAGGCTGGAGGTTTTACTTCACCCCGGTGAGCGCGTTGTCCCGCGGGGTTCCAGGGAAGCCGCAGAGCAGAACACGAAGAGAGGATGAGCAGAGTTTGTACCTGGGGATGTTCAGGGAACTCTTTTTGGAATCCAGAGCCAGGCTGGAGGTTTTACTTCACCCCGGCGAGCGCGTTGTCCCGCGGGGTGCCCGGGAAGCCGCAGAGCAGCCTGAGGGCCGTGCTGGCGTGCGAGGCCACGCAGGCGTAGGCGCCGTAGAGCAGCAGCAGGGCCAGGCCCAGGTTGCAGGAGTAGAACAGCACCTTCTCCCAGGGCTCCATCAGGTAACTGCAGGTGATCAGCTCGAACTGGCAGAAGAGCCAGTACAGGTAGCTCGGGGTGCTCCTCACGTCCATCGCCGCTTCCCTGCGGGGTAAAGGATGGGGAGCGTGGATTTGGGAAAAAAAAAAAAAACCAAAAGAACTGCAATCCCAGCGAGAAAGGGAAAAAACCCCCTCTGTCCTAACTCACAGCTGGACAGACCACTGGGGAAAAGAAAAAAAAGAATAAAAACCAAAAAAACTTGGGTTTTATCGCAAAGAGATAAAAACAAACCATGCCAGTGCTTTCTCTGGCTACTTCTCCGTGCCAGCTCAAGGTTCCAGGAGCCATTCCTGGGCAGGAGCAGAGGATGGGGAAATCCAGAGCAGAAAATCACCCCAGGACGCTGGCATTGCACCATCCCTCGCCAAGGAGGCTCCTTGAGAGCTCCTTTTTCACCCAGGAGTTGTGGCAATTCCATTCCCCAAGCCAAACCCTGCCAGAATCTCCCCTTGTGCTCGGTTATTCCAGACTCTGTTGGAGCAACCTCATTAAAAATCCCTTTAAATCCTCTCTCCTCCCTCTCCTGTGGGTTTTGGCTCAGAATTTTGCCACAAGGTTGATTACCCCTGCACACTGAATTTTGTGTCTCCTGCTCCAGTCGCTGCTGGAAGTCCCAGGTGCAGACTGAGAGCGTGGAGAACACCCCACACAGAGAATTCCAATAAAAGGAAATTATATCCAGATTATCCAGCTTTTTCTGCAACTGATCTGTTGCCAGAAAGAACTAGAAATTATTATAATAATTAATAAATATATAATATCTTAAAATGCAAAATAATCAATAATAAACACTGATTTATTTGAAAGAAGAAATAAATTCTAATAATTACTGAGTGTTGCATTATGTCATCAGCAGGACACAGAACTGGAGAGGAAAAGGGAAAACAGGAATATTTCACTTATTTTTACTTCCTGTCCTTTGGTAAATAAGGAGACAACCCAAAAACTCTGATTTCCCACTTTTTAAGTGGAAAATAAAGAACTCCTGGTGGTGTCAAGATCCGTGGAAAGAAATTTATCCCTCAGAAACTGCACACCAGTAACTCCATAGTCCAGAGTGGGATTTTATCCTAAAAAAGCCACTTCCCACAGGTTTTAGAGACATTTTGTTTCCCCACCTCTTCCCTTCCTGACAGGCGAGCTAAAAAAATGCCTCTGTAGTTGGAAAAAATAATAATTACTTTGAGCAATATCCTTATTAATTGGAAATAATTGGAAAATAAAGAACTCCTGGTGGTGTCAAGATCTGTGGCCCCATTACAAGAAATCACATACAAGTAATACAACAACTCCACAGATGCAAACAGAGTGGGATTTTATCCCAAAAAAGCTATTTTCCAGAGGTTTTAGAGACATTTTTCTTCCCCACCTTTGTAGTCAGTCACCTGACAGGTGAGTTAGACAAATGCCTCTGTTTTAGAAATAGTAATAATTATTTTTAGAAATATCCTTTTTAACAATCCCATTTCTGGCCATCACACACAGTTTTTACTAAATTTAGGTTACACCTGAGCCTCTTCCCATGGAGATCATCGCGGGGTGATTTTGAGGAAGGATTTTTCCTGTGGAAAATGGGATTTTTGCGGGAGCAGAACTCACCTGTGCGGGTGCAGGCTGAGGAGGGGATGCTCCGGAGCTGCTCTGCCTTCGCGGGGAGCAGCTGCCGTGTGGCTGCAGAGGCGGAGGAGCAGCAGGAGCAGCTTTGATCCTCAATTACAGAGCGTGTCCTCCTTCCCTTCCCCGCCCTCGTCCTCAAAATCTCCTCTGGCCACAGGACTCTGATTTATGCAACGGGGCCGCCTCTGGCTGGCACCACGCTCGAGATGATGCCTTCAGATTTTGGTTTTGTGTTTTTCAGATCTTGTTCTGCTTTAGTGTAACTCTAAAGCTCCACTCAGCCTGTTTGCTGCTGGTTTTTTATTTTAGTCAGACAATAAAAATCTTTTCTAGGCCTGAAACTCAAGGACGCCTCGCTGCCTCAGGCCCTGAGAGATGGAAAAAACAGGAGGGGTGAGAGAGCAAATTTGGGGTAAATAACTTCATTAACTGAAACTGGAATTGAGCAAACTTGGGGTAAATAACTTCATTAACTGAAACTGGAATTGAGCAAACTTGGGGTAAATAACTTCATTAACTGAAACTGGAATTGAGCAAACTTGGGGGTAAATAACCTCATTAACTGAAACTGGAATTGGAAGATTCACCCCCGGTACACAAATCAACCAAACTTACAAAAATATTAAAAACCTGTGACCCCCCCGTCCATTTTAGGGTGGGCTCTGCCTGCTCCAAATGTGCCTGAAGGCCCTTCCATAAATATTCTCGGAATAAATTTATTCTCTGAATTTTGGCAGGTACATTTAGGGCTCGGACTGCCCTCAATGTGCCTGAAGGCCCTTCCATGAATATTCTCTGAATAAATTTATTCTCTGAATAATTCTGGCCTCTGTTTCTGGGTAACCCCATCAAGGACGCAGCACCCGGTTCCTGGGCAGAGCCCGAGCAGAGAGGAACACACCGGGCAAAAAAATAATATTTACAATTAATGCCTCCCCTCGTTTCGAACCTTCCAAAACACCTCTGTCCCCGTGGGGTTTTTATAGTTCCTGCAAGGGGCAATTTGATGTCTGGGCAGGATTATGGGGTCAGAGCTACGCAGCCACAAAAATGCGGCCCGGGAAAGCCTGCAGGGGAGGCACCACCTCCTTTACAACCTCTGATCGGGATTGTTTCCAAAAACTCCCGATCTCTGCGTCTCCCAGATCCCATCCCGAAACCCCGGCGTGGAGGGAGCGTGGGGGACAAGGTTTGTGTGAGGAAAAAAAGTGATTTTTCCTCAGAAACGCTGCAAAAACAGAGCAGGCCGCGAATGCTCGAGGCGTTTGAAAGAGCTAATTGGGGGAGTAAATGAGGGAGAAATCTGCGTAATAGATGGTGTTCCAAACTGTCTGCCTGCAGCCAGATCATTTCCAAACATGAATCAGCTTCGTTTGGGGATAATGGGCCACCAGCAACGTCTGAGCCTCACCTTTCCTCCCTGAGTTACCAACCCTGCCCTGCTCCCTCAGCCTTTCGGGTTCCCCCTCATGCTTGTCAACAAAATTGAATTTTCTCTTTAAAATCTGTCCCCTTTGCCTGGAAAATTCAGAAATTCTGAAGGACAGCCCCAGGCAGCAGCAGTCACAATGCTCCATGTCCAATCCTTCAGACAGAGGATCCTCAGGATCTGAAATCCTCCTGGATTTCGGTGGATTATGGAGGGCTGGGGTGTTTTTAGGAGAAAATTGGTGCATGGAATGTTTGATTCCCGCAGTGGGGCAAAATCCCTGTTCCAGGCTCCTCAGCTCCCCTGCCAGGTGGAGAATCCTCTCCTGGATCCTGCAGCCCCAAAGCCCAGGACAGCCCAAGGCAGGGCTGGCACCTCCACGCTGCTGGATCCTCTCCAAATCCACCTGTAGGAGAACCAGGAGAACTCAGGTGATTCTTTCATTGAATCCTCTCCCAAACCACTGCAGGAAAGTCAGGCGAACTCAGGTGACTCTTGCATCAATTCCTCTCCCAAACCACTGCAGGAAAAGCCAGAACTCAGGTGACTCTTCCATGGAATCCTCTCCCAAACCACCTGCACAAAAGCCAGAAGAACTCAGGTGATTCTTCCATCAAATGCTCTCCCAAACCTTTTGCAGAACAGCAGAAAAACTCAGGTGATTCTTCAATGGAATCCTCTCCCAAACCTTTTGCAGAAAAGCCAGGAGAACTCAGGCGATTCATCCATGGAATCCTCTCCCAAACCACTGCAGGAAAGCCAGGAGAAGTCAGGTGATTCCTCCATCAAATCTTCTCCCAAACCTTTTGCAGAACAGCAGAAAAACTCAGGTGATTCTTCAATGGAATCCTCTCCCAAACCTTTTGCAGAAAAGCCAGGAGAACTCAGGCGATTCTTCCATGGAATCCTCTCCCAAACCACTGCAGGAAAAGCCAGAACTCAGGTGACTCTTCCATGGAATCCTCTCCCAAACCACTGCAGGAAAGCCAGGAGAACTCAGGTGATTCTTTCATCAACCCCTCTTCAAAACCTCCTGCAGGAAAACCAGAACTCAGGTGACTTTTCCATCCAATCCTCTCCAAATCCTCCTGCAGGAAAACCAGGAAAACTCAGGTGATTCTTCCATCAAATCCTGTCCCAAACCACCTGCAGGAAAACCAGGAAAATTCAGGTGACTTTTCCGTGGAATCCTCTCCCGAACCACCTGCAGAAAACCAGGAGAACTCAGGTGATTCCTCCATCACTCCCAAGTACAAAACCACACAGANTTCCATGGAATCCTCTCTCAAACCACCTGCAGGAAAGCCAGGAAAATTCAGGTGATTCTTTCATCAAACCCTCTTCAAAACCTCCTGCAGGAAATCCAGGAGAATTCAGGTGATTCCTCCATGGAATCCTCTCCAAATCCACCTGCAGAACAGCCAGGAGAACTCAGGTGATTCCTCCATCGAATCCTCTCTAAATCCTCCTGCAGGAAATCCGGGAGAACTCAGGTGATTCCTCATCGCTCCCAAGTACAAAACCACACAGAAATTTGCAGTCTTTTCAGCGATTCTCCATTTTTAATAACAAACTCCCTGAGCTGGAACAAAGCAGCGAGGCTCGGGTGGGTTTGTGCAGCTCCAGCAGCATTCCCAAAGTCCCACCCGACAGCCGGGATCCCTCGGGAAGGAGCTGGGGATGAGCAGGATCCGTTCCCAGCGTGCTGGAGTGGAAAAGCCCCGGGCAGGCTCTGTCCCTTCCTCCCGAGCTGCTCCTGCTGCTTTTCCAGCTGAAATCCCAGGGGGAGATGAGGAATCATTAATAATTTTCACAGTGCATAATGAGGGGTGCAGAGCTCCACTCGGAGCACAGGATTTGCCTGAAATCCCTGCCTTTTACAGCAATTTCATCTTACAAAGCAATTTTATCTTATGTGCTCCAAGATACTTTTTTTTCCACACAAGGAGAAAAAATAACTTAAAAAAATATTCAAAGATTTCAAAAAGCAAAAATCCCAGACAAAATCCTGTTCTACCTTTGATGGATGACTGAAAATACATTAAAAAAGCATATTTTTGCAAAGATTCTGGAAAGCAGGAATGAGACTCCCCCAGTGGCACTTTGCCCCTTGTTTCCAGGTCTCTCGATCGTGTTCCCCACACAATCGGATTTCAAAATCTCCTTTTCCTGCTTCTCCCTGGGCTTTCCTGCCAAAAAATTCAAACCCAGCCATGAAAAGGTGACACAGTGACAACAGCAATTGTTCCTAGCCAGGGAAAATTAACAAAACGAAGCAGAAATATCCAAATTACAAAGGAAATCACCACCTTCAGTGCGAATGTTTTTATATGGAGAAGCAGCAATTTTGGGTTTATACAGAATTTAACAGATCAGCTCCATAAATACAAATAAATTTTTTTCTCTATTATTTTATGTCTTATAATGGGATTTTCTGCTGTCTAACGAGGCAGAATGGTTGTGTTTTGTGGGGCTTCTCTGCTCTTTAATAAGGATTATGTAACGAAGCTGATTTTCTCCTCCTGATCATCTCTCCTGACCAAATCTCCATCCCTGAGATCAGATTCTTTCTGATTTCTTTTCAGATTTCTTTTTCCAACCTCTCTGAAATTGGTCAAGGGGCTGAAAAAGGTGGGATGTACAGAGAAGTAAAGAAAGAAAATCAACTTGGTTTCTATAGAAAACCAAGCTGGAAATTCCTGAAATCTCTCTGCCTCACACCTGCACACTGCAAAAATTCAAAATTAAAATTAAAATCTCCTTATTCCTGGTGCTGCTGAGGACAAGGAACCCTCGGAACACCCAGAAGGGGAAAATCTGCCCGGTTTTTGGAAGGAATGTTCCAGCGTTGCGGAATTCCCGGCTCCAGAGAGCCGGTTTGGCCGGAGCGATTCCCACCGGGACCGGGCTGCAGGACACCCCACAGAAACTGGATAAGGACTTGATAAGGGATTGATTGATTGATTGATCGATTGATTTAGGGCTGCCCCGCTGCTGTGGGGAACAATGCAAATCCCGGCGTTTAATTAGGGCGAGAGTCACCCCACAACCAGCCAGACCAGTCCAGGAGTTTCCTCATCAAGGCAGGTAATTAATGAGAGGAAAGGACCGAGCTGGGATCTGCCACAGCCCCAGGAACGTGCCAGGGATTGGCCCAGGCAAGGGGACACCTGGGGAGGAATCCTCTTTATTTCCGTATTTCTTTTCCACATCTCCCAGTTTTTCTGCGACTGGGGTCCCGAGAACAAATAGGAATTTTTTTCTCTTTCCCACAACAAACAGGAATTTCTTTCTCTTTCCCACAACAAACAGGAATTTCTTTCTCTTTCCCACAACAAACAGGAATTTCTTTCTCTTTCCCACAACAAACAGGAATTTCTTTCTCTTTCCCACAACAAACAGGAATTTCTTTCTCTTTCCCGCAACAAACAAAAATTTTTTTTCAGTGTAATAATTGGTGTTTTTCTGTGGTTAAATTTTTCCTCATTTAGCAATATTCCCTTAAAATACTGTTTTTTGTGAAGTTTCCCAAGTTTTATTCCTGTTTTCTGGAAATCCTTCCACGCTTTGCAAAGCAGAGGTTTCTTGTTGCGTGGATTTATTTTTAATATAAAATTATTTCTCTCCACGCACCTAAAAAGTGGATTTTTTTTGTTAAATAGGACGCGGTTAATTGGTGAATTAATTAACAAGAGCTGGAATTGTGGAGTTTTCATCTTGGTTCTGCCTCGGCCCCCTCGGAGCTGCCACGAGGTCTCATTTTTCACATTTCTCTTTTTCATCCTCCTCTTTTTATCCTCCTCTCATTAAGGGCCATTTGTCACTGTGGAATTTGCAGAATTTTAGTGCAGATACAAAAATATCTTCTTTTTATACATCCGTCTTTGTGATTAATGACAGACCGGCCTAAAAAAGCGATTCCTTTCAGAATTATAAAAGCTTTTCATCCCATCTCCTCATCTGGGCTGAAATGAGGACATTTGCACTCCTGGAAAAAAAAAATAAAAATAAATGAGGTGTTGCCACTGGATAGAAATTTAAATCTGAGCTCCCAGACTCATTTAATCCCAAAAAAAGTGGAGATTTCTTGGGAAGTGCAGCCATAATGATTGAGTGATGGGGCCAGGGGTAAATCCAACAAATCAGGGCAAAATCTGAAATTTGCAGATTTTATTTACTCCCAACCTTCCCAGGGAAACTTTTCCCAGCAGGAATTCGCTGCCAGGGCGGAGATTTTGGATCCTCAGGAATTTCTGTTCAATTAAAATTTTAATTTTTCCCTCACCCTCAACATTTTATGGCCCTGCCACCCATGAGAGCAGCACAAAAACAGATTTCTCCGAGAATTCACAGAGTTCCTATTAAGGCCCATTTCGTGTTCCATAAATTCTTATATCAAACATTCCTCCCCAACTTGCTTTCCTGTCAGGAAGAACTTCCTCACATCTTCCCAGATTTTGGATTAGAGCTGGAATTTTTTGAGAATTTTGGGGAATTTTGGGGAATTTTGGGGATTTTGGGGAATTTTTGGGAATTTTGGCTCAGAGCTGCAGGGCACACAAGGTGACATTCGCTGCCACTGCTGCAGCTCCATCCTTGAATTTCACCTTTTCCCTCCAGCTCAGCCCTGCAGAATTCCTGGAGAGCACTGGCAGTTTGGGGATAGAAACCTGGGGAAATAAAGAAAANAGAGCACTGGCAGTTTGGGGTAGAAACCTGGGGAAATAAAGAAAAATACCCAAAATTCTTAGAAATAATATGGAATAACCGTTAGAGGAACAGAATATTTGGGTTTTCCCCGTGATTCTGCTGTTCTGTGGTGATCGAAGCAGCTCTTGCTGAAGGGAACACCCAAAAAGGCCCAGAAGGAGTGGGGTGTTCCTGGTTTGCTTTCCTGTCAGGAAGAACT
>VYZT01020594.1:5257-70111 GCA_013400735.1 Pomatostomus ruficeps
AATTGGCAATGAAGCCCAGGCTGCTGGGAGAACAGAGTATTCACATGGGGGCAGGTGGCATCACTGGCAGCAGCAAACTTTTCCTTATTACCACTCACCCTGCTCTTTCACTGTTTGAGATGGAAAGCTGTTGAGAGTAGATAAAGACTGCGAAGTACATATGGTGCCAAGTCTTCATGAACTCAGCATGTCCTGTTATGCTAATCCTCAAGCTAGAGGGACACGCTGGAGCAGGAGAACCCCTTGGGTGTGAGATCCCTTTTAACTCTGGTCAAGACAAAGAGCAGAGCATTCCCTTTCCATTTTTTTTGCAGCCCTGCAAAGGGGAAACCCGGTGGCTGGAAGTTCCGGCTCAGCAAAGATGCACAGGGGCTGCCTGGATGTTTATGGGTTGATACAAGCCCAACTATATGATGCAGAAAAATCAAATAGAGCCTCAGCACCTACACTTCCAGAGGAAAAGTGTGTTTATAAAGCTTTCTTCACTCATTTTCTCATATAAGCTCCTACTAGCTAATTCCGTTTGGATATCTCTCTCCTTTTCCAGATGTTTCAGAGCATAGAATTGGTGGTCTCTGTGTCAGTTATTAAGGACAGGACTTAAAAGGAAAAATAACATTTTCATTTGGAAATTTTCTTTAATTCCATTTCCCGTAAAGTGTGGTGGAGGGGGGAGAGAGCCTTGAGCCTGCATTGTTGACTGGTTAGTGACCTTCAGCAATTTACATAAGCTATTTCCTCACCTATGGAATGAGGATAATGATACTTTAAAGTCTACTTTAAAAAAATTGCATCAGGACTAGATATTGTTGAACTACTACTTTAGTACAAAGAACAAATCTTTAGTATAGCAGAAAAAATTCTAGAGACTTAGAAGTCAGTGGAGGAAAGTGAGTCTTCAATGTGTTATTTATAAAAATCTTTAAATTGAGACAACAGGGAAAAATTAGAATGCTCTTAACTTCTTTTCTTCCTCTTTTCTTCTCCCTACCCCCCGGTGTTTACTTTTCAACATGGTGTTGAAGTGGGTTTTGCTTTTGTCTATAATCGGTTCAACCTCCAAGTTCTCAGCACTGCAGAAGTCACTATTTATTCCAGGACAACTCTTTGCTCTGGAATTTTTGTTTTAAAGTCATAGGAATGTGTTGGTTCTTGCAGCACGCTGGGAAAGCTTATTTGGCAAAAATCTGTAATTTCAGCCAAACTTGAGATGACAGCACTGGCAGTAAAGTTGTGACAAAAAAGTCGACAGAAACCAGACAATTCTAAGCTGAAGATATTCTCTTCTTATTCAGAGTGGCACATAAGAGATTTCATAGCAAAAGAATGTTGCCCAAATTACAATCTGAGGCATTTGCTGATCACTCAACAGGTGGTGTTTGTAGCAAATTTGAGAAAGGCCAATTATCATTAGCCTGTCATTAGCCTGGCAGAAGTTGTGTTTTCTTAAAATTCAAGGTTCTGAAGTCAAGATGTTATGTGAAAATCTTATCTCTCATCAAATCCTGAGGTCCCAAGGCTTTGAAGAGGACTTGAAAATGTGAATCCCAAACACTTAAAAAACCCCCACAGAAAAGCAGAAAAAAACGTTGCTTTGTTTCCTCATTTAAATGACACGTATAATAAGGTACTCTTTGAAATATTAAGAAATCCAGAGGATTATTTTTAACACTCAAGGCAGTCTGTTTGGGAATTTGTGTGCGTGTATGTGTCATCTCGTTGAAATCAATTATTTACTCTCTTCCCTCCTAACTTTTCTCCGTGTTTGGGTGAAGCCATCCTGCCCTGCTAAGGGTGATGGGTACGTGTTTTCTCACCGAGATGTACGTCTCCACATGTCAGTAGCAGGAATGATCTTTCTCAGTGTCTCCATGCCAATTCAGTCTCATGGGGAGTGTCTTTTTCTTCTGGACAAACTGTAACTCGTTCCTATGAGTGCTGACGAGCACTTGGCTCTAGCGAGAGCTGCTCTTGTGCTGCTTTTCTACTTCAAAGTAGCCCTTGAGGTGGCACAGTGCAAGATCACTATCACTATTGTGGAACATCATCCCAGAGTGACAATATCAGGTGCTGTGGGAAACCATATAAAAGCCAATGAACTATTCTTTCAAATGCTTGGACTTCTTTAAGCACGTCCAGGCTGCCAGCAGCAGATAGTCAGCTCCCCTGGAGACAGCACTGTGGAGTTACTCTCTCAGACAATACTCTTGGCAAAGCTTGAGGAGCAGTACAGTTGTCTGTTAGGGGGATTCTTATTGTCTTAGGGAGATGATATGAGCTGCCTTGCCTGGGGATGTTGGGATAAAATCCTACATACTGTCAGAATGTCTTTGGGGGCTGTCCGCCTTCAGCCCTATTCCTTTCTCCTGTTGCTCATAGCATCCCTCCCTGCCCAACTGCTGTGTCCACTTGATGCAGTTAAATGAGATGCCCTCACAGCAGCTTTTCCAGAACCAAAGCCTGTCCAAGTTTATCAAGATAGCTGGTGTTTCGTCATCATCTGCCTGGAAGGGACTGGAGACACTTCTTCAGTGTCTGGGGACATGAAAATGTGTATGCCTAAGACCATTTGGGAAGCAACACTGTTGTTAGAATTGATCCATAGGATGGTTGCATTTCACAAGCTGCATCTGTAGAGTTTGTTCAACAAGCAGCTTGTGATGACATGGCTGGTTTTGGTAGGGCCTGGGCAGCCCTCCCAACAGCAGCTGTCTCCATCCTCTTCCCACCTCAGTCTTGCTGTTGAGACCAAACACTTCATTGCCAAATCTATTTTGTCTGCATCCTTGAAGTGTCTCTAGCTGTTGCATAGTCTGGAATTGGCCTAGTGTTTTGGCAGCAGGAAGTGATGTGCCTAGTGAACTCTTCCTGATGGACACTGTGTTCATAAGGCTGATCTCATTCCCCTCCACACCGCATGTGGGCAATAAGATGCCCTTGTGTTTTCCATTGCACAGAAGAATAGAAACCCCATACAGGTGTTTACCTTGCCCTTTCCTTTCTCCAGGCAGAGGTGCTGGTTACATGTCAGAGAGCAGCTCAAAGATAAGCTCTTGCTACTCTGTACCAGACTGAATGGCAGAGTTCTTGTGCTCCCCACTGAGTGTTGCACACAGTGTTCCGTGTCTGACTGAAGCACAGGTGTTCGTTTTTAGAAGGACCCATTTTCAGTCCTAAGGTTTGAGTCATCCCAGCTAAGGGGGCTTTTCAGCAGGAGAGTTGTGCCTGTGATAGGGATTGATGAGTCTGGACTGGGTCCTCAGACTTCCAGACAGATGTGGAGATATTGGGTAATACCAGTGGATACTGTCCCTGAAGAAAGGAAAATTTAGGGGTAAGCATGTTTATTCATCCCTGTTATGGGTTAGGTTTTTTTATTTTGGTGGATTTTTTGTTACTGTTTTTGAAATTGTGCTTGTTTGTTTTAGTTGAGTTGGGTTTCTTTTTAGACCTAAGCATTTTTTCCCTTGCCTGGATTTGTGAAGTGACATTTAGGTTGTGTTCAAATCTGAAGAAGCTCTCCCTGCATAGCTCACTTTCAGGATAGGTTTTCAATAGGTTTGACAAGAACAGTAAGATTTCCAAAGCACTGCTGGGTGGATTTTCAAGGGGACTCAGCCAGCCAGGATGCTTAGCTTGATGAATATCTGGGTGCTGATTTGTCTCCAAAAAGAGTGACCCGGATATTGATAATACCCTCAGCAGAGTTTGGAAATAAGTTGATGGTTTCACTTCTCTTCCCTGTGCTGACTACATCTGCAGGTTACAAAGCATGAAGCAAAGCACCTTCTGTGAGCCAGGGATTATGGAATATACAGATAGAGCTCTTCATCCTTAATGGTTTTGTGTGAGGTCATGGTTGACATGCTGGAAAAAGAAATTCCTTTTTGGCGTTGCCAATTCTCCAGTATACATGAGGTTACTTCTTTAGCATGTTTTGCTTGTGGGTGTCAAGCAGTGATGTGTCACTCCTTCATAAATGAATGTATATTACATCTTGCATGGTCATGAACAAGGGCCAGAAAATTGTATCACTGGGCAAAAAGGGAAGAGAGGATATTTCAATGTGTCAGGACTCCTACTTTTGAAGATTTATTGGGGTGTTTGCTGTGTTCAGCAAAGACCAAACTTTCTCCTGAAAAACAAAATTCCTGGAACCACCTTTGTCACAATGTAGCTGATGTATTGAGGCAGATTCCCTCAGACCCATCTGTAGGCAGCCAAACCAAAATTCTCACAGTAGCACAGAAGGGATCATCCTTGCACAGAGGAGTGCTTCATGGACAGCACTCGTGTGACCACATGCACATATTGTCCTTTCTCCATCCCTTTGGGAGTGAGAGGGCAGGGGCGTGCGTTAAATTCTCCTATTGCATTTTGGATGTGCTGACTGGGTGAGTTGCTGGAGATGAGATGAATCACTAGGAGTGGTTGCAGCAAGTCAGCATTACGTCCCCTCCTGCTGGGTTTTTATTTGACTAGTTTGCTGATCACAAGGCACCGCCTTTTGCCTCTCTAAGAAAACTGTGCAATACTGTCTTATTTTATCATGCGTTAAATGTACAGATTGTTTTATGATTCACTACTCACTTCTCATTCAGTTTCTCAACGAAGTTTAAGCTGCAATATAACCTGTGAAATACTTTGCTGTTAGAAAAAGCTGTCATATTTTTGACCGTGGTCTGGATTCCTTTTACAACATACTGAATCTTAAACTTATTTCTTTAGAAGTCCCTGGATTTTCATAGTGTGTAAGGATTAAAAAAATTAAAACCCCATGATGTAAGGAAACAGCTTGTGGTTTCTTTACAAATTAATGAGCTCTAAGAAACCTTGTATATTTCTTTTTAAAAGTGTGTCATAAAAAGCAGAGGAATGCGCTGCTGCACTGATGACCACAGTGGAAGAAAGGCTCTGTTTTGCTGTGGTAAAACTCTTGGGGCTGGTGCATTCTTAGGCTGATACAGTAGCGTTGTTTCGGGTTCCCACTCACTGCCTAGAGCAGTCCCACATGGCTGGGTACAGAGTAAGTACTGCCTGTGGAGTTGGAACATGAATATGAAGCATGCTAATGCTAGTATCAATTAGACAGTGACCCAGAAATTCTTGGAAGAATGATTTTTCAGCTGTATCCTGTCTCCAGGGCTCACAACCCTAACGGTAGCTCCTCGCTGACTCCTATGTAGAAAGCTGGAACAACTGGGGAGTGAGCCAGGGGAAGATGAGGGGGAACAGAGCTGAAATGCTGCTCCTGAGAGAAACAAATCATTCAGGCAAAGGCATAATCAAAGCTCTTGGGTGAATAGCAAAATAGCCATTTCAATTATATGTGCCTAGGTTTGTCTAGGGCCCAAGTGTCATCTTGACAGATGTACTCGCAGTTTGCTTTCCATAATAAGAGTTGGATTTTTGAAAATATTTTAATGACATCTGACCATTTTATTAGGCCACAGATTCTTGATAACTTTCCAGGTCATGCAGCAACCTTTGCATCATCTGGCCTCCCAACCTCTTCCATTCTTTCAGAGTCTTATGAAGAACATTAAGCTTGCAGATGCAATTATTGTATAATAAAGTATTGATTTCCTAAGGAACTCTTTAACATCTGCTTTCATAATTAGCATTTACAAGGCATCAAAAATTAACCATGTAGAGCCTTACAGATTAATTACAAGGCCCTTTTATTTCTGAAATAAATATCAGTGCCCGAGTGCTGAGAAGAGCTGAGCATATTGTCTAAATTCACTGAGTGCTAACATATACTATGTCTAGATAAAACTAGTGTAAAAGCAGAGTATTCAAAGGAAGTCTTTGTCTTTTCATATGCCGTTTGATTATTGCCTTTATTTACCCATTTCTCTCAGCTACTTGGCATTGTCTTCCTATGTGTGTCATAATTTTTTTCCCCTGGTAATTTCTATTTTCTGCAGCCATGGGTCTTCTTGAGAGTAGCTCTGTTCAACTTCAGGCATGAAAGAAAATAAGGCATTTGTTGCTCAATTAGATGTTTTCTCTTTTAGCGATATAAATCTCAGAGGGGTGCTATGGCTTAGTTTCAGGGCCTCACAGGAATAAACTCCCTGGCAGGTACTGTCTGATCACAAACCTTCCCTCTCCGGTTCTGTCGCTGCAGATGAACTCTACAAGAAAGAGTTTGGTGCCCCAATTCGGTGCTGAAGACCTATGGAGGGGCTTTTGTTCTCCAAGTAGAATGGTGGTTCTGCAACAGTAGCTGCTGCTTTAATGTGCATGGTCTTCAGCTCTCATTAATCTGGGCTCTGAGCTCCTCAGCAGCCTGGAGATCTGTTCCTCTCTGTGCCCACAACTGCCCCATTCTGAGCAGTTTGTTCCCTGCTTCCCTCATAAGTGTTGGTGACACACAGAGAAACATGGAAATGCTTTTTATAGGGTCCTTTTCCAGGCTGTCTTTGGACCCCTAAAAAGACTCAGCTGTGGGTTTTTTGGTATAAAATTGAACCAGAGACAGGCAGTAGTGCCCTCTTCTCTCAGCAAGGGAGAAACCCTGTTTCAAAGACCCGCTCAGAAGATTTCACTTGTGTTGAACTGGATTGAGCTCCATAGTCCAGGGCAACACAAGAAAAGACCCTATGAAAGGATGTAAGGATGATGTGGGGATTCACAAAATTTGAAGGAGGCTTGTTTGTGCTTCTTGAGCTAATAAAATCATTAGAGTGGAGAAAGAGGACATTTTTCATTTACTAGTATTGGGTTGAGTTTGACTTGTAGCAGAGGGAGGATGGTGAAGACTCTCAGGAGAGAGAAATCAAGGGGATTACATGAATTAACTCACTACATCTGACTGGAGGGGGTTGGAATGAATCCCCCCAAAAACAGGACAGGAAAGAGAAACTCCGATAACCCAAAAAATACAAAAGTGAAATTGCAAGTATTGACTTCCAGGGAGTATCAGGCTGATAGTTGCCATAAAACCAAAGTTCTGTTGACATTTTAGTCAATAACCATCTCATACTACCATCTCATGGTATCCAGATTTGGATTATGCTCAGATACTTTTTAGCACTGATTTATGCAAATTTCTGTCTTCCAGAATAAATTTTCAAAAAGAGATTTGAGCAGGGGAAGTTGGGGAATATGCATCATTTGGAGGGGATTTTTCTATTTTTAGGACCACAATTATGGTATCATTTTGGTTGAAGAAAACCTTTGTATCATCCTTCATATCTACTGACCAAGCCACTGCCTTTTACATAGATTTTAAAACTCTGTGTTTAGCTGCAATAGCTGTAAAAGTGGAAACATCAGTGTCTGATGCCCTGCTTGTCTGGTCAGAAGTTTGTTTCCAGGAACAGCCTATACCACTCCATTCAAACTGTGGGTCAACTCAGGTTTCAGAAAGGCGGATTTTCTGTGGCAGGCTGCTGTTATCTGCTGCTATTCCAAAAAGGAAGAGTTCTCTACCACACCCTCAGCCTTGTTCTGCTTGGCCTGTGCATGTTTCTTGGTGGATGGACACAGTGCAAAAGCCTCTGCATTGGCTTCGATGAGTAACAGTGACAGAAAATATGCAAGAGTGTCAATCTACCTGTTCACTTCCTGACACTTATACATAGAGCCTGTTTTCAAGACAATTTTCCCAACAGGATTTGAGTCTCTGTTGGGTTCACAATACATCTGGATCCCCAGAGCAGGTATTTTTCTGCCTGTTGTTATCCAGTGGCTCTTCCCAGCTGGGTGAGCTCAAGAAGAGGATCTATGAAGGTATCGGAGTCTACTGAGGCCAGACACACTTGGAAGAGCCCCAGCATGCCAAGTATTCCCAAATGGAGATGTGCAGCTGAGACCTGCACTTCTGTTGGCTCAGGGACCTCTGCTTGGAAATACTCAGTTTCTTGACTGGTTCCCATTTTAGATGAGTGTTGAAAAGAGAACGTCCCAAGGGATATGTGCCGACCCTCTCACAAGAACTGATCACACAGGTGTGCTGTGAACCTGTTACCGCTCTATCCCACACTCTTGTTTTACTGCAGCACACGTTTCTGTCTCTAGTTGAAGTGTCATCCACTTTGTTGTGCTTGGCTTGTGACGGGGGAATAGGCAGGCACTTCCTCTGGAGGAGCGCTGGCCATTCCTGGGTGAAAGGCAGGAACACCGACCTGCACATGGTGAGTGACAATACCCTCATTTGTGCTCCTGCTTCAAGCTGTTAGCAGGTATGGCTGTCAGGATTAACCCTGCATTCCTGAAAATTCCTTTTAATAAATCACTTGGAAGATGAGTGTGGGCAGGGTGCTCCTCCCTCTGGTACAGGAAAAGCTCTCAGGGTGGGACAGTCAAGTTACTGCATTAAGACCTGACTCTAGGTTGGACACATGCACACACATATATTTGTCTTATTTGGGGCATGGAAAGAGCGATTACTTAGATTATCTGTTCAGGATTTTTTTCTTTTCAAAGGCCCTTTGTCTGGAAGTATCAGAAAGGATGAGACAAACTGGTTGCCTTCACGGCCCAATGAGCAAAAAGAAAGCAGTACTCCTGTTACCTGGAGACATTCAAGAAGGCAAGTGCAATTAGTAGGTGGATAATTAAGCTGTACATAATTGGAGTACTGGAGACAAACCACCTTATTCCACAGATGTAGCAGAGCAGGAGAAGCCTTTTTTTAGAAACTGTATGACAGGAATGGGAGAGAAGGCAGAAACTGCTTGATCAACATTATTTGTACCATGTCTGCAGCAAACAGGAGCTCCACTGGGGCCTTTTCTTGCAGCCTTCCTCCTGGGAATGCTGCCAAGGGGGGGAATGTTTCAAAGCTTGTTGTCTTCACTCTGGTCTTGCTGAGGCAAAAGTTCCACCTACAGTAGCAACTCGGAGGGGCTTGCTATTTTAGTATGGTAAGATTAAGAGTGAGGGTATTTAGGAAACAAGCCCGGGAGGACTGAGGATTGCTCTTGGTCTCCCGTGTATTCAAGGCTGCCCCAGTGTTCGGTGCAGGTCTCAGGGAGCTGTTCCTCAGGACCCCTCTGTTGCCCATGGCAAATCCCTGCTGTGCCTACGGGGTGGGGTGCCCAGCTGCAAGGGGCAGTGGAGCTCAGCGTTTCCCTCTGCCCAAGGAACCCATGGCTGTTTGCGCCAGGAAGCCCGATGGGTCCGTCAGGCTGCTGGCTCTGTAGCAAGGCACACTTCACTTAACCTTCAGGAACATTTATAATTAATGCTTAATTGATTTCCATAATGCAAGATCAACACATTGGACTCTTCCTGTACATCTCTTCTCACATGAACAGTCCTTACTAACCTTATTTTGTCTTTTCTGTGAGGTTTAACCTCAGGCTCTTGATGAACTTGCTGCTCATAAAAATATCCAAATGTTCCTAGCACAGATCAAATGCTGGCCTCAGGCCCCTTGGTGTTTCTTTTCCAGGAAGGGTGGCTTCTTTTTATCATAATGTTAGGAGTCTGTGTCTTTTCCAAGACTCAATTTTCTTTCTTGTATCTGCCCCTCTGGGGAAAGGTCATATTCACTTCACTGTAGTTGCCAAATTTTGAAAACTTGGTCTTAGAAAAGTGATCCTGGGTAGGATCACCTCTGACATTCTGTTCATAGCAATACTGAGTTTTTATTCTCTTCTGTACATCTACAAGAGATTTACCCACTCTGGAACTGAGATTGGAATATTGTCCCAGTAATCATAGCCTGTGCTAGATTACTTTCAGCAAAAGTAGCCCAAATCAAGCTCTCCAAACCTCATATGAGAGGCTCTTGTTGAACCCAACTAGAGATTCCTCACAAAATAGGTGATCAAAGGAGTCCAGCAGATGCCATGTCAGCCACACTCCTTGATCCTCAGTCTGGGGAAGAGGGGAGGACTCCCTGTCTGAAATGATGTTGTGGCTTTGCTTCATATCTGTGAGAGTGAGGGCAAATGCAGGAGGTGAAGGAATTTGGAGAAGGACATTAGTAAAGGTGATAGAAAGCAAACAGTCTTGCAGGAAACAAAACATAGCTGTTCACAGTGTCAGGGCAATGGCCACTATAAGCCTGTCTTTGTTATTTGTCTTTGGACTTTTGAGGAGGCTTTGTTCAGGCCACACCTGTGTGTGTCTTCACAGAACAAGTGCAAGATTGTATCACCAAGATAGGAACAAAGTGTTGCCATTATCTCTATCCTGTTAAAGCATGAGGTCTGAGGTCAGCAGTCAGCAATGACCTGCAATTCTGCTGCATGTTGCCTTGGTCCAACCATTTAGTTTAGTTAAGGAAAAACATGGTTATTGGAATTTTTGTAGTTGTGCTTAAACATTACTTTCTACACACCTCTGACAGTTCAGCACCATAGTTGTGTGTTGTCCCTGTGCCTGATTTCTTTTGCTTCTGAGGTGAAGAAATCGGTGAAAGGGTCAATTTAAGTTGACAATGTGTTTTACATTTTGCGAGTTGCACTTTTACGTTCCCTTTCTCTTTTTACAAACTACAATCAGGTGATATCCTTGACCTTCTACCTAACACCGTTGCAGACAGGACAGATTTTGACTGTCTGAGGAGACAGATGGTGTTCTAGAAATCAGGGACAGAAGAGGAATCTACCATACTAAAACCCCACCAGTTTCTAGAGCAGGTGAAGGGAGAGGACTTTCAAACAGACGTGTGCCAGAGAGAGGAGAAACCAAACTCCTGTGAAGCACAGCAGGGACTTTGCGCTCAGGAGAGGAGGCATTTTCCAAGTCACAGTTACAGTCCTTCTGTACTATCTGATGCTGTCAAATACTTGGATACTAATGACAAATAATGGTGGATGCTGCTTCCTCGAGGTGGGAGAAGAAAAACATTGCTAAGACAGCTAAGTCTTAGTTTCAGTACAAGAGTGTAATTCACTGAAGTCACAGACTGTTTTGTGTACATTGTGTGATTTGATAACTAAAAAGAACAATTTTCCTATTGGTGCTTAGAAAGAACCATGAATTCTATATCAAATGTTTTTTTATTCTGTTTCTGTGAGCATGCAGGAACACATAGGAGCCCCAAGCAGGCATCAGGAACACATACTGTGAGGTACTGAGATACAGAAAGTGAAAATAAAATCTTTCCCAAAAGATTTGTGGTCCAAATATATTAGTTTTGAAAATTGGCACATGTATAAAGAAATTCCAA
This sequence comes from Pomatostomus ruficeps, assembly GCA_013400735.1. Taxonomy (NCBI): domain Eukaryota; kingdom Metazoa; phylum Chordata; class Aves; order Passeriformes; family Timaliidae; genus Pomatostomus; species Pomatostomus ruficeps. Next base: position 16,392 of record VYZT01020594.1, read on the forward strand.
ATAAATCTACATAGTAAAGAGAAAAAAGGGGCTACTGCAGACAATTAACTACAGGATCTGTGTGATAAATCTTTTATCTGAAATTAGCAATGTGTGTATTGAGTGGATCAAGATGAGCACGCTACTCTTATAGAAAACTTGTACATGTGAAACCTGTCATCTCTTATTAAAAGACAAATGACATTTTGAGGCCTTACATAAATAATGGAATCACATGGCCACCTGATCTTGGTTATTTCTTAGTGAAGGGTAAGACATTTCAAATGTCCCTTTATTCTGAATTGTAGAGCTGTAATTCTCCTGAACTGTCAGCACAAGTTGAATAACTCTAAAGGCTTGGAATGAATTCCTAGTCTGTTTGAAGTCAGTGGGAGTGGTGTGCCTGGCTTAAATGAAGCAAAGGTTTTCAACTTCAGTGCCTGGGAAGGGATGCCTCTGGCTCTTGTTTGCTAAAGGAGATGTCCAGACACTATCTGGAGAATAGAATTTGTATCTCTGTTTTCATCTATTCATTAGTAAATTCTGCTAAAACAAACACAACATTTAGTCTGATGTTCTTAGTTTGGATGACCTGCCCAAGCTGGGCTTGGCCTTTAGGAGGGGATGCTTTGTGCCATGAGTGGCAGAACTAATGAAACTGGATTTTCTCGTTATCCACATCTGCCACGCTGTTATGCTGCAATGACACCAGCCTGTGTGGCTGCACCTCTGGTTGCTGTTGGGTGTGTGGTCTTCCTGGAGCTCTCAACACACAAACTAGCAGGGGAGGGGACTCTGCTGCTTGTGTGACTGCTCCCCAGCAGCGTCTCCAATAGCTGAACCTGCTGTTCTCTCAGGAACAGGTGCTGATTCAGACCTTTCTTATCAATCCAACTAATTTTCATGAAATTTATAGGAACTTCCTAATCCCTGAAGTTTGTAGCCCTCTAGCAAATCTGGTTGAAGCTGGACAACAGATTTAGAAGGTATTGGTGGGGTTAGGCAGACAGCAGGAAGTCATCAGGTCCAGTTTGAAACTGAATGAGGGGACAGCAAACTAGAAATGGCACAAAATGTTTCCTTTCCCTTTATTGAAAACACCAGAGAATTTGGTAGGGATCCATCAATTTCATATAGGTGTTGGTTCAAAACTTTGATTAAATAAGATAGCCATTCTAAACAAGTTATTTAATGAAGAAAAATAATATTTCATAGAAACATAGCACGGATATTGTTAAAGGTATGAAAACCAATCAGTTTCCTGTGCTCTGCAATGGGCAGCAAAAAATCTTGCTTGAATTCGCTCTGTTTGATTGAATTCTATAGTACCTGTTTGGAGTCCAGGTGGAAGTCTGCACCATTTTGTCAGAATTGACCACAGCTGGTCACTGAAGTCAATTGATTTGTACCTGGTGACACCATGTGTGTTTGTGGTTCTCTGTCTGTCAGTGATGGTTAAGATCCGGACTTGGAAGAGATCCAAGAATTCATAGGACTGACTTACCAAGTGTATAAAAGAACGTGTCTGCACCTACTTAGTATGCCCTCCTGCCAGAATTGGGTTGGTTTGTGTCTCCATTTCTCACCTTTCCCTCTTTGTCTGGATGGATGTGTGAAAGTGTTTCTTCCCAGAGCCCATAAAGGTTGTTTTGGGAATGATTTGCATAAAAAAGTCAATCCGTCTAAGTTGGATTTTAATGTGAGGAAAAAGTTGTGAGATCTAGGGCTGGAATTAAACCAGAGTTTGTAACAAACAGAGCGTTTGGATATGATCAAAATAAATGAAACCATTTGTATATCAAGTTTTATACTCAGTAAAGTTTTAAATGACAGATTCAGTCTGATTATACAGACATTATATAGTGGCTTAAAATTGCCTGTATGGAGAAATTTGCTTATAATCTTAAACATACAGTGTTATATTCTGGTCTTACCTTTTGGAGTTAGATTTGAAGTAAGACCGATTAATTTAGTGGAGGTTTACATAGAAAAAACAGTGATAAGATTCTCCTTTATTCTAGACTCTATCTCCTTACACCAGTTATTGTCTTGACACAAAAGCATCTTCTCTTTTATTCTGCCAATTGAAGCAGTTTTCATGTATCTCTGTGTCCTTCACCTCCTTTTCCCATAGAAATGCCATTTGGAAACAGAGTTTCCTTTCTCCTCATGGCTCTTCATGCTATTTTTCTGCTTCTCTCATGTGTTACTTACTTTTAGCTGTAGAATTTGAGGCAGAATTACAAAATTAACATATAGGATATCCTAAAAGGGATACAAGGACTACTTGTGCCCACCTATGCAGGACAAGATGAATTCAGCTGAATAAGGATGATGAGGAAGCCTGGGGGCTAAATGTAGGGAAGGAAATATACAACTACTCATATTGATGGATGGATTTAACTTGTCCCTCTAAAAAGAGCTTTGAGAGTCTGGATAAAGAAATCAGAAGTCTTGAACACTGTGATAACCTTCAACAACAACATAGTAGCAGAGGGAAATCTGTGAGAAGAAAGAAAGAAATGGTGTGACATATTTTGGAACAGTGTTAAAACTAAGAGCATTCCTGCTGCCTTTCAGTCCTTCACTTTGCTTTCTCCAGCTGATAGGTATTCCATTGAATTTGCTTTATTCCCAAACTTACAGGATTCTGCAATGACGCTTCCCATGTACTGCGTGCCAAAGGCCGATCGATCCTCATGTTGTTCTCCATTAACTACACGGTATTGAAAATATATAGGCACGTCAGGTTGATTTTTTCCAAGCATTTTCTTTAGAATAATGAGTTTCTTCTGTGTTTGCATACCACTGTGTCTCTGTTTATGCATGGTTTCTAAACATAACACTATAAACTTTTTTTCCTCTTCACAAATCAATGCTATTGATGCATTCTCTTTTCATTGTTTTTCCCTTCTGTTTTAGAAAGCTGTCAGCTGGCCAAAAAAAAAAAAGACCTTGTGCATTGCAGCATGTTTCTTTCTTCACGTCTTGGTATGTTTGTCATTATTCCATAGTAAAGAATTCATATTCGCTGGCTTAATATCTATCTATTTATTAGTAGTACTTCCTATAGGCTAATTAATTTCATGTTTAAAAATCCAATGGTTAGTGATGATAAGCAAATCCTTAGAAGAAGTATTTATGTATTCACTGAATTCTTAGAGAAATTTCTCTGTTAGAGAAGGGAAATTAATCTCTCTTTTGCACCCTTAACCTCCCATGTTTTCAGAATTTCCAGAATTATTTATTGAGAGAACCTTATGGGGCCTGAACAGGGAAGAAGTTGAGACCCTGTCTCTGAACCAAGCTGTTTGCAGTTTCTCCATCATTGGGTAGTTTGTTTATTTTTTGCTATGTTAGGGCTGGTTTCCAACATTTTATCCCTAATTTAGCACCAAAAGTGCACAGTGGGGTTGGCTTTCCCCAGGCTTTTGTGTGTGTTTTTGCAATGTTGGCATTGGTTTCCTCCCTTGTCTTATAGAGCACTCAAGAAACAAATGCAGCTTGTCCAAAATACACGGATGATAACTACCCCAAACATACACATTTTGCTTTTATTCCCACATATGTTTTGGCAGGGTAAAGAGCTCATTTGGCTTCCTATATATTTGAGCAAGGAGGGAAACTCTGTCGTTTCTCCCTTCTTTTCTATGTTTTTATTTATTCATCATATTGTTCTTTCAACCCACATAAAGAAACCCCAAGCTCTATCACAACTGGCAAAGATTGAAATCAGTGACTAATATCCTTGCTGCAATAAACTTTACCAAGCCCTAGCATGAGCCATAAATAATACAAAAGGCCCTCTCATATTTTGAGGAACTGATACTAAAATTATAATAATTGTTCCACAGTTAATGGTACAAGAACTCAGTAACACTTAAGGACCTCCATACTGGATTTGATTTGCAGCCAGCTGGAGCCTTTCCATTAAATCAATGTGGTTTAGACTATGCCCCAAAAAGAGTAGGTAAAATTTTCACATTCAGCTTGGACTTTTCCTCCCTTTTGAACTCGTTCTTAGCAGCTGAGCGAGAAGCACTTGAAGGGGTAAATAACCACTTGAGTGGTTATGAGATGACATGGTTGCATTAACTCTGTGTTTAGAAAATCTGTCTGTGTTCAGGTCTGTGCCTGGAGCCCTGGGCACAATGCTCTGATCTTATAGGGGAATACGAGCCAGCTACTCACCATCAGCCAAATAATCTAATAATTGCAGCTCTCTGAACACTGAAGCAGATCCAAAGCCTCAAATTAACCGAAAGGAGGTGCTAGGGGGACAGGTGAAAATAGCCATTTGCTTTTCCTCACAACTGCAGTTAGTTGAAAGGATATTTTCTCCTAGGTGGAATGTGTGAACGGATGAAACAAAGCACCTGATTAAACCTTGGCCCTTGGATGTAAGCACTCTTTTCAGGTTGGCTTGTGACCCAATACAAAATCTGATTTAGAGAGGGGGAGTTAATGAACTTCATGTAATCCAGGCAGGTGAGTTTAGCTGCTTATTTTGTTTGTTTGTTTTTAATACTAATTTTTGTCTACAACAGTAAAATTCAGGAAAATGGTTCAAACTCTGAGACTGAAGTGTCACAACAGTCAGGTTTGTTGACTGTCTCCACCAGGTGTGAGGTTGGGCGCACGTTGCTGTTGGTGTTCAATTCAGCAGAGAATACAAATAAAGGATGAGGTTCTACAAAGACTTTTTATTAGCAGTAGAGCTAATAGTTACACTTGAATAAAAATTAAGACTCGAGCTGGCACAGTTTGGAGCTGACGCCAGCGAGATTTAGCAAATGGCCATGTTCCCAGGCTGCTCGGGGCATGATGTCTCGTGGCGTATGGAGATGAAGGACTGGGAACACTAAAATAGCCAAAAGAAACCCATCGGGCAGCGGGAAAATAGTGCGTGATCCTGATACCCTTGAGGGACTGTGGGTTCACTCTCCCCAGTAAAAAGCTGCAGAGAAGCTATCTCAAGGACAAGAGATTAACTTCAGATGAAGCTTCTTATGGTTTCCTTTTTTTTTTTCTTTTCTTACAGTCAAGTTTTATAATCTCATAATTTTGGTTCAGAGAAAGGTACCTTTTAACCCTGTGACTTAGAGGAAAATCTTGTTGAACACAAAATGGAAAGGAATATATACAAAATCAGGATTATATATAATTGGTATATATAATATAAATATACGAATTCATGTAGCTTTGCATTAATTTCAAAAACTCATTTTCTGCTACCAATATCAAAATTAGAGGGGACATTTTAAATAATTTCTCAGTTTGTGTGGTCTGGAAAAGAAAAGTCTGGCAATTGGTAAAATCTTGCCTCTATTAAATTAGGGGTAAAACTCACTGACTTCAGGGAGTTGAGATTTCAGCCTGAGAAACAATGTTTTGATTTTAAAAAAAGATAATAATTAAAATAACTTTTGAAGCTTTATCTGTGAAAAAAGGGGACAACCAGGAGGCTAGAAATAAATCACAGGAGGAGGTGACCTGTCTCTTATTTATCCAGGTAAAATAATCTGAAATATAATCTGAAATAAATATGAAGAACCACCCATCTTCTGAAATGAGCCACAGTATCTTGTGAGACTTTTGTTCGATGAAGAAAGGCAGAGCAACCCTTGAGATAAGAGCTGAGAAGGATGTTAATGCACTTTCCTCTTCAGATTCCACATGCATGAAATCTCTGTACTGCTTAAGAAAGAGTTAACTGGTTCTTTGCTTTAAACTTTATTTTGGTTGTTTTATAACTGCAGGGATCTCCTTAAAGCTTTGAAGGGTCCCTTAGCTGTCTCTTGCTTCAGACGAAAACATTTTTTAGGGAAAGGAGTTTTAGGCCAGGGGTGTGGTTAATACAAAAAAGAAGTTGCAGAAATTGGTTTATTTGTATAGTTTATAGGTGAAAGGCTAATGATTCCAAATTGCCATGACTTTGGAGGCAGGCCCTAGAAATCCTGCTACTAGTGAGCTTCAGAAGAGGAGTTTCAATTCTTGTTGTGCTTGTTACCTTTAAATCTTATTTTCCTAATTTTTTTAATGACCATTTTTGTTAGAAACTGCCTTGCAGATTAAATAATCTCATAATCTCATAATCTGCATTAACCCAGGATTTTGCGCTTTAAGGAAGATAGCAGCTCTCTTGAGACCTCAAACAAATGAAAATCCTTTGAAAATCCTCCTGCAGAATTGTTGATTACAGGAATACTCGCTTTGAAGTTCATCATACGTGTAGCCTGTGTGAGAATAAGGATAAAATGGGATTTTTAACATTCAATAACAAATTGCTATTTGAGAAAAGAGTCACTTGACAAAACTATTTCATATTCACCATTAGGAGTTAAATTCCCTGAACAAAGCACATTTGTTTCACGGTGTAATAAATAGCTACTGCAAAATATGAGGATTTGACTTAATGGGAACTGCACAGTTAAAATTGCCTCCCAGGAAAGTCATGCACATGGACATGCACTCAGAGTCTTCAAGGGCTCCTTTTCTCTCTTCAGTTTGACCTGTTGCAGAGTGATACTGGATAGTTTTCACCAATTTTCCCCCCATTATAGAACTCTATATGCTCATACAAAAACCAAACATGACTTGAAAGACAGATTTCCCTATTCTGCCCAGCTGAGCACTCAGAAAGCTTGCATGGGAGTGCAAAACACTTCTCGTGGATATATTAAGTGCTACCATCTGTCTGAATTGTTTTGAAATGCCTTTTTGGGCCAAAGCCTGCCCTTATGAGGATCCAGTTTAACATGAAAGTCTCAGCAGTTCCCCGAATGTGAATAAGGCAGCAAAACCGAGTCCTTTCATGCCTCCCAATCATGCCCTTTCATTTAGCTACAATAACTGAATCAGAATAGCAGCTCCAAAAATTGAGCCTGTGCTTGTCTTGATGACTCCTTACTCACAAGTAGTTGCACCAATTTCAAGGGTTTTTTCCCTCTACTGACTCTGATATTGCATTGGGCAACAGCAGTGAGTCAAACAGTTTGTGGGCAAACACAAAAACAGTGACTTTTTTCCTTTTAACTTTGTAGTATTATTTTCTTTTTTTCCCAAAGCCTTAAAAAAAATTGGAAAAATATGGAAGAAAAACTTGTACATAAACTAATTTTTGTTCTCTGGGACCAGTAAAAAACCCCTTAAAATACTATATAAGGTGATATTAATACTACAGAATTTCTGTCTGAGCTAACAAATACATTTTTAATTAAGCTATTTTATCAAAATTTATGACATTTGGCAATTATGATTCCTATCTGTTATAAACCAAACTTTATTTTTAGTCCTTAATACTGTGTTAGTGAAGTTACAATTAGGGTATACACAGGAATAGAAAGTTAATTTTTCTCCTGAAACATCACTTTCTTTTCTATCTCAAATAGTCACTACTTCTTCATAAACTAGATTTTATACTGTAGATTTGATTTTGATTTACATGTCAAAATCAGTGATGTTTTTTCAACATTGTCTTTTCCCCTTTTTTCCCCTCATCTCTTATATCTGGAAGGAAAAAACCCCAAACCAATCCTAAAAGTTAATGTGTAGCATATATTTGTAACTTTTCCCAGATACTCTTATTCTGAAATGAAGAATGCACTCTAATCACTTGCCTATACACACAAAATATTACTTTCTTTTGTGATATATCTTGAACTGCTCTAGCCTTAACTACATGTTTGGTTCCTCCCTATTTGTCTGGATTTGTTTGCCTTAGAAAATACGGAAAAACAGACCAAGAGAGACAATTTCAAATTTTTAGCATTCCTGGAAGCGTTATTCATCCCTTGCAGGGCTCGTGCAGTTGAAGCCACATGTGCTGGTTTCAGCTGGGGTAGAGTTAATTTTATTCCCAGTGGCTCTTACAGGGCAGACTTGGGTAGTGAAGCCTCCTTTTTCACCAGTGTTTGGAGTAAAGCAGCATTTCATCACAGTCGTGTGTGCGTGTGAAGGAGTCTGGATAAAATTTTAAGCTGCTCTGACACAGCTGTGTCTGAGCCCTCACCATTTACCTGCTTTTCCCCTTTTCTGAATTGAATTACGCCATTTTATTTTCGTGCTCATTACTGAGGGTACAGTTTAACATATCCAAATATGATAGAGATTAACCAACAGTGCTTAAAGGAAGGAAGGAATGACTTGGAGAGGGGAGTGTGTTCTGGCATTGAATTCAGTCTTTGACATTGAGTCTATTCTTGGATATTTTTTGGTGGAGAGTAAAAATAAAGATCTGCATCTTTGTTCACACTAGAAATATTGTGTCCTGACTTGCTGCTCTGACAGCCTGGGGACCTTTTGAAGTCTGAAATCATGGAAGGTTCATCATCAAAGTTTGAAACCTAAGATGCAGCAAACTCAACTGACCAGGCTGAGAGGTGACGTAAGTGCTGGGATCAGTTCTGGAGCAGCAAGGCAGGAGAGCTTCTGCATTGAGAAGGGTGAAAAAAGCCAAGAAGCAAAGTCAACCAAGGGTCACCTGGACTGAAAGAGCAAGTTCAGCTTTATTCTGAAATGCTTCCCAGAGTCCTCTTCTTTATACTGAAGTGTAAATGTTGTTGCACCCATGGCAAAAGTTTGTAGGTAGCAATAATGTCTTTATCAGCTTTTTGGCTTTCAGGTGCACAGACTTATCTCTGAGCCACCAGCACCCAGAGGTATTTTCTGTAATCTGCAGAAGAATGGGTGTCCCTGACAGGGTGCTTGCCCAAGTCTATGTGTTGGTCTATTGAAGCAGATTGGTTTTGTCTCAGAACTGTTTTTGCAGCTCACTCTTCTCTGCTTGTCACTGTTACAGCAGACAGCATCATGCTGGCCACCTCTGCATGTGGCTCTGTATTTCCTGACATGGACTGAGGATGCAGGAGGTATTTTTGAGTTACCTGGAGAAAACCCGCCTTGGGAGGCCTGTGCAGACTGAAGCGCCAAGGTCGTGCCTGTCCAGTATAGTGTTTCCTTCACTGCACATGTTCCACTGGGCCAAAGTTACTGTTCTGTAGCAAAAAGAGACAAGAATAGACTGGGATCACCTAGCAGAGTTCTGGGATAGCTAAGGTTTTTGCCCAGGCAAACGTAAGCAATATCCTTTATGGAGATCAGACAAACTCCTGACACCCAGTATCTGCAGTTTCAGCTGAGGGATTGTGGTGTCAATGGGACCACCTGAGCCAGAAAATAGGAAGGTGGGTTTTGTTTGCTCATTTCTGGTCAGCTTTCTTTGTCCAAGAAATATGAATATGCATATGCTTGATCTTTGCAAAAATAAAGACGGGGCTGTGTCTTACAATCCACTTGGGAAGCGGATCTGGTCCAGGATGTGGCAGTTTGTTATTGGACATGGTCTCTTCCTTGAGTGCTTGCAGCCAAAGCTCCTGTGCTGGCTGATCTCTGAAATTTCTTTTTTTCCTCTCCCAGTCATAACCTTAGCCATAAATGGAACAGGACTTGCTCTTGCTTTGAAAGATGCTGCCTCATTTGTCCTTTGAGACTTTGCAAGCAAGAGTTGCTGCTCCAGCTTGCATCCACTCCCTGGTCCTGAAATAGTTTTGGATCTGAGCCATCCCTTTTCAAGGTGATGAAAGGGATGGGAGCTAGGACTGAACTTGTGCATGGCGGGGATGGGAATTTGAGCCTGGGATGTCTGTTTTAGTTGGCAGCTTGCTGTCTTGGACCTGCCTGCTTTTCTGCTCAAGCCAAGATCATTGCTGTCCAAACTGCAGTGTGAGATGTACACATCTTCACCAGCACTGGGGCTGAGCTCCCTGGCTCCCTCATGAAGTGATGCTCAGTTTTACTCAACCTGAGATGTTAGTGACTAAAATGTTCAACTGCTCCCAAATCACCACGTTTTTTTCATAAGTAAGAAATAAAAAATTTCTGCTGAAACAAAACCTCATGGTGAGATCACTACATTGTACCTTGCTTGATAGAAGATTTTTTTTTCCTTGGTGTGTGTGTGCTGCAATGAAATAGGAGGGAAAGTCCCAAAGATAAGTAAAATTTCAGCAACAGAAATTTTCCTTTCCTGGGTCTGATCCCTAGGGGCAAATCTGTCACACCCTGCATCCGAAATCAGTTGGGTTTGTACAGATCCATTGCCTTGTATCTAAAATCAAAATACTTCTGCACATAGTCCCAGGAAAGATTTTGCCTGACTCATTTGGCCAAATACAGTATATTCTTTAGTGCTTCTCACTCTGCTGAGATTTGCTAAAGTCTGTAAAGGAAGCAGAAGAAAGGACTTGCTTTTAAAAATGTGTTGACTTCCTTCAAACCACCTGGGCTTATGGACCTTCAGAAGGTTGAGAATTTGTTTTATACAACCTGTTTCCCCTCCCAGGTGGGCTTTAATAAACTCCTTCAGCTTTAGAGTCCAGCCCCACAGCTGAATTTCATTCAAGCTCCAGATTTCCTCTCGTTTATATACAATATAAGGGCTAGTCTTGTGCACTCACCGTCTCCTGGACGCTGTTGAGCACTTCAAGTTGACTGGCAACCATCCCCAGTCCCTGGCCAATGTCATCCTGCTTGTATGAAAAATACATTACGGCAGAAAGGCTCTGTTATGAAAACTGTTATTAGAGAAAACATTACTTGTTCTTAAATCTTAACCAGATTATGTAGGGTTTCAAATTTTCAGTAACAATAATTTTCTGGTGTTCCCCATCAGGGAGCAAGGACTGCTGTCAGCTCCACTGGCATTAATCCAGCTTTCAGCACAAGAGAGATTCTGGACTGAGAAGGAGAACTGAATTTTTATCTTAGTACTTTTGGTCCTCTACAGTTAACACTAAAAAACAGGACAATTTGGGAGAACTCCAGGATTTGGGGTTTTTGTATGAAGCACAGAAAATGTTTGTTTATTTCCAACCCTAACCTAGCCTGTGATGCTTAAATATTTTGTTAAAATCATTGGTACTGTGTTTAGTTGTTGAGCTGTCGCCCACTTTTTTGAGGCGTTCATTATCTGAACTCTCTAATTTAAAAAACAAAGCAAACCTTTAATTTCATTTTAACACTGCACAGGTATATGGGTATTTAAACAATTAAGAATTTCATATTCTTAACTCTGTGGGCACTTCACTAGAAGAACTGGCTTTGGTTATTTACTGGTTGCAGGTTGCAGTGAGATTTACTGTTAGGGTTAAACCCCATTATAAAGCCTGACCTCATTACATAAATTACTAATTCACAGTAAGCTGGGCATGTTATCTGCTTGCTTAGTGGAAGCAGTTTGCTAAAAACACTTTTTAGTTCCTTTTGGTGAGAGCGTGGAGCAACACTTGACACGTTGGCCTGGTTTGGAGCCCCAATGCAATGGATCCTTGATCAGTGCATGCCACCAACAGGAGCTGCATCCGCTTGGACTCGCTGCCAAATCCAGTTCCCTCTCAGCTACCAAGGGTCACCATGGAGACATTTTGTACTAGAAGAGCTCATTTTAAATATTAGATTTCAGCCTTTGAGCGCGTATTGGAAGTTTACGGTTGCGGTTGCTTTAGAACATCTGCTTTTTCATAGGAGGGGAAAAAACACTTCAGGAAAGTTAAATGGCCTAAATAATAGATTTGGCACTGCATGTTTGTTACAGTAGTAACCAGTTGCTTAGCAAAGAAGGGTCTATCTATAAATACTTTAATATTATTTAATAAATTATGGTGGATTCTAAAATATACCTAATAATAACATTAAATGTTTCTGTATTTAACAGGCATACACATTGTTTCAACAACATCTCCAAGTTATGTGCCTTGCAACAGCTTGTTATGGCTTCATCTGTTAGGCATTTAGTATGCATTCACTTTATTTATTTCTTCAGGAAAAAAGGAATTCTTTCTAGTAAGACGCAAAGGAATGTAGCTGCATCCGAGGACCAATTAACAAACGGGATCAAACATTTGTGAAAGTAGTCAAAATTTAAAGCTGTACTGACATATAGGCATAACTCACTAGGGCTTGTATTTGCCACCTTCCTCCGAGCTCTCCTAGGAACACGGCCGTGGGTAAGGTGGCTGTACCCCTTCAGCCATCATTACCTGCTGAGGGAGGGTGGTACTGCTGGCTGGCCTGGGTTGCTGCTGCGCCTGGGGTGATAGCACAGCTTTAACAAAGAAATAGAGAAATACCCTTGATCCGTGGCACCAGGAGTGGTTGGGACTGGCAAGCAGTGCATTAAAATGAAGATATTTTACATCAGGACACAGCCTATTTTGGTAAGAAATAGCACTTCCAAAGCAGACCCCTGCCTTCCTCCCCTCCCACTGGCACTGTGCTCCCAGGGCTATGAAGGGAACAGTTCAGCTCCTCTTTTAGAAGCAGCATCTGCTGGAAGGATTGCAATGATGTGTTTTCTTGTAAGCTCCACCTCATGAGTGTCAGGCACTGGCTGTCTTCAGCACCTGTTTGTTTCAAAGGATTTTGAGTTCAGTCTTCTGTTATCAACAGGTATCATGTCTTTATTGATATAATGATTATAAATGTATAAATCTGATACTTATGAGAAGTCCTATGCATATAGTGCTTAGAGAAAGCTCTGCCTGGGAGATTTGTTTCTTGTTTTTTCTCACAAGACAGAGGCTCACATTTGATATCCATTGTTAAATCCAGGTGAAATCACTAACGCTTTAAGAAAAGGGAAAAATTAGGGAAATGATTGTCCCTCTTTAGGGAAGTGATTATCCCCCTGCACCCAACACTGGTGAGGCTGTACCATCTCAAATCTGGTGTTCAGTTCTGGGCCTTTCACTTCTAGAAAGACATTGAGCTGCTGGAGCATGTCCAGAGAAGGGCAACAGAGCTGGGGAAGAGTCTGGAGCACAGGTCTGGTGAGGAGCAGCTGAGGGAGCTGGAGGGGCTCAGCCTGGAGGAAAGGGGGCTTGAGGGAGACCTTAGAGCTCTCTACAACTCCCTGGCAGGATGGTGGAGCCAGGTGGAGGTCGGCCTCTCCTCCCAAGTAATCGACAAGAGGGCAAGAGGAAATGGCCTCAAGCTGCACTAAGGGAGGTTCAGGTTGGATATCAGGAAGAGTTTCTTCACTGAAACATCTGTCAAGCATTGGAACAGACTGCCAGGGAGGTGGTGGGGTCACCATCCCTGGAAGCATTCAAGAAATGACTTGATGCGGCACCTAGTGCAATGGTCTTCTTGACAAGGCGATCAGTCAGAGATTGGACTTGATGACCTTGGAGGTCTTCTCCAACCTGAGTGATCCTGTGATTCTTGAAAAAGACAAAAGTCCTTTCTGACTATTTAGGACAAGAGTTTAATTGCAGATTATTTTTGCTGAAATCTTTCCTTTGGGAACCTGAAACTACAAGATGTTCCATTCTGATGATTAAATAGGAGAGACCAGCCAGTGATTCCCAGATCATGACAGATAGCAATGTCTCTTGTTTTTAATCCCACTGTGATTGGTGGGATTCACAGTGCAATACTGAAGGAGGACTGCACCTGTGTGGCGCTATCGCCAACCAAGTCTTACAACACCTGAAACATCTGATTCCTCCTCTAGCAATCACTGTCTGTGACATGAAGGTGGGGAGATGGCTGAGAACTCTTAACCCAGGTATGTGCTGCACACTGGCAGGTTTCTGCCCCACCACAGCTGCTAAATAGGGAATTGGCTCTTTCCATGGCCAAATGTTAACTGGGGAGGAAACCCGTGGCTGGTAGGAAGAAGTCATAGAGAGATTCACTGGGGTTTTGTCCAGTTTTTCCCTCCATAAATATTTCCACAAGTTGAACACTATTAACTAGACACCAAGACACCAAACAGTTAAGGCAGAGATTTTTGGAGCACGGGTAACTGATACTGGCCTTGCAAGGCTGTTGCATACAAGACTCCGTGTTTTAAGTGCCTGAATATGGATGTTGGTGCCTTGCTTCAGGCGTTTGGTTTGCAAATGCTGGTGTTGGGTATTTGCCAGGAATAGAATTGGAATCTTTTGACTTTGTGGTTTAACTCCTAGGCAGCATTTCTTCTTCTCAGTACACTGTATCCTGTGCTTATTCACATGGAGAACAAGCATGATACTTCCAGAGGGAAAATGATTTTTATTGATGAATGAGAATATGTGGAATTTGGGATTCTTGCATTGGACTTTTTTTGATTGCTGTTGAAGAAGGAGTGTTTCATTTTCTCAATTCATCCCTTTCTTGGTTAATGCCCTTTGGAAGAGAGCTCTCTAGCATAGTTCCCTTTGCTGAGTTAATGGATGACTTTAGGGTTTCTGAGCCAGAGAGTGTAACTGCTCAGCCTGGTTTAGGACCTCCTTGTGCAGAAGAGTGATCACTTTCTGCTCTCCAGGGGAAGGTTACCATCTTGCCATCCCAAAACAGAGTATGTCAGCCGGCCTTCTCTGTCTCTGAAGTGGCAAGGAACAGATAGGAAAAACTATATGGCAGAAAGGGAAGGACTCCTCATGTCTTTGTCTCTCTTCTGATCTTGGTTTTAGCACAATTTGGGGACACAAAGAAAGGAAATAAATTGGAATTCTGGAAAATGAGTCTTGTGCCTGGGATAGGGAGATGCCTAGCAGGGATGCTCTGGGAAAGTTATCTTTGAGAGCTCTGTGAATATGGAGCATATTTAGAGCAGACTTGAGAAAATTTTGCTGGAATAAGTGCCCAGAAAACATACATGAAGTGAGGGTCCTCTACAGAGGTAGAACTCCACCAAAAGGAAAAACTGGCCAAAAGGGAAGGAGAGCAGCAACAGGCTTGATACAGGCAATCCTTCTGCAATGCTATAAATTCTTGCTTCAGAGCATATGGTTGTGAGAACCTCTCCATTAAATGGTTATTGCTGTTTCTTTTTCTACACAGACAAATTGGTTTTCCCCCCTCACTTCATTCTGGGAGACGGTCAAACTGTTTTAACTGAAACTTTCCCAAATAACTCAGCCCAAGACAGAGACATTGGCTAGGAAAATATAATACCAAGCATAGAGTGTTTGGCAATGTCTTTAGTAAATGAAAGCCGAATTTCTTAATGGAAAGTGTCAGGCACCCTCAACCATAAGTAGTATTAAAACGCAGCCTATAATTATGCAAATGAAGAGGGGGCATCTTTGCCAACTGGACCCATTTCCCAAACATTGCATTCACTTTTAAGAATCTGGAGTAGCTACATGATATTTAACAAGGTGGTTATAAAATGAGATTTTGAATGTGACATGAGCTGCCGCTTATAACAGTGAATAAAGTCTTTGTTGGGAAACGGTAGGTCAAATTCAGCCACAGCAAGTCCTGGAAATCTGGGACTGTGAGGGGCTTCAGAAAGTTTGGCAAGAATTTTTCTACTGGTAGTAGAAACAGATTATCTTCTGACTGTCCTAGTTTTTGTAAGCAAGGTAGGAGTTACAACTGATGGCTTGCGAAAGGCAAGTTTGATGAATGGACTTTAAAAGGGGTAATCACTGCTTCTGGGATTGGGATTTTGTACTGTGTGCACTGAGGAGACTAGGAAATAAGCTTTTTTGTCTCTCCTATAAATATAATTTGACCTCTGGGGGAGGTTTCCTTCTCTTCTAAAGGAGTAGATATTTGCCAGGGGTGGAAACAAGTAGTTCTAATGCAGATAGTGAGCTGAGAATAGTGGTTCGTGTGTCTCATTTATGAGCTCAAAATTAAGGAGCTAAGAAAAGCAACAACTGTGTTCTTACATTCTCCATACCTTCTTGGGCTGTGGAATGGGGACTGTCAAGGTCCATCTGGGCATTTTAGCTTAACTAGGTTTTGGTGATTCCCTTATTCTCTTCTGCTCCCTTCCTTTGGCATACTTGGATGCATGAGATGTGGAAAAACTAATGCTATTTAGTTTGTTCTATGCTCTTGGGATCATTGTGCTTAGGGTTTACAGAGCTGCTCAGAATAGATGCTCTGTAAACCCTCTGGGCCGTGTGTCACATGGCACTCGGCCATACACCGTGACACAGATGGTTCTTGCCAGTCTTTTTTTCTGCAGACGAAAGATGCCAGCATTAACTAATCCATAAAGCTCCCTCATGCTGGGCATCCACCCAGTTAGAGCGGTTTAAACCTCCATGGTGTCTTAAACGCTCTTGTTGATGTTGTTGCCTTGGTGCTCCATTTCCTCCCGGTGCTAACTCCGAGCTTTACTGGAGCACGGGTAGACGGCGCAGCACCGGGTGATCCGCAGGGATCACAGTGGCAGTTTTATGTCTGGAGTGCAGTTTTTGCTCTGGGAAACAACCCGCTGCGGTGGAAGGGCTTCTCTCAGATCTGCTCGTCTGGTTGTTTTTTTAGGATGCAATCCTTGCTAGTGAAACAAAGAGTATCTTTCTTAGTTGTTTTCGGTCTGGCATGTGGTGGTGCAGGCTATGCAGGGGTTTTTTTCAGCATAGGTAAGGCTGGGATATGGCCTTATGGCTTCTATCTGGAAGAAAAGCCAGCCAAGAGCCTTTGGGAATAAGTGTCTTGTGGGGGAGGACCCCTGGCCACAAAGCATTAGTAGCCCGAACTTGCTGAGGATGGGGAACAGCCAGAGCACTAAGCAAGTCAATCACTTGGATTTCTACAGGGGCAAGATAGAAATTACTGAGCAATTATAAGAGGTGGCAGATGACAAATAGAAATGCCTTTCTCTTAATTTTTCAGCAGATGATCTCATTTTACACCAGATCCTCAGCTGCTGTAGATCAGACTACTCCCTTGAAGCCTGTGCTGATTTGCACCTGCTACAGAGCTGGCAGTGGCATGCTTGATTTTAAAAAGAAAATAATTGTGGTTGTAGTGTAAAATCAGCTTAGTTTTGGATTAGAGAAGCTTTCAGCATTTCAGTCACTCTGGAGGTTGCATGCACCACATGTTTGTGAAGTTGCAGGCTGACACACACAAACTTCTTTCCTGCCTTTCAGGTGAATCTGTATGTTCATCTGCTTCAGTGACTGTTTTGGAAAATTCTCAGACTTCTCCCTAAGTGTTTTTCTGCATTATTTATTTTGAAAGCAGGGTTTTAAAAAGAATTCTTACCAGACCCATTTGGCCTCATACCCTGGTCCTTGAGTTTAACTCATTCAAGTCCCATTTTATGATATCAGGCAGGAATATGAATATTGTCAGATAACTGTTGTCTAATTAAGTTGCAGTTTAAAATCTGCCAAAAGATAACATATTTTCCCCAGATTAGCCCCCCCTATTAAATTGATTTATTATCTGGTGCAGGGAATGTAATATGAGCCCCTGTATTCTGTGATCTCACAGTAATGTTTTGTCTTTTCTCTCCTCTCTCTTTGCCTGTTATAACCCACCATTATTTTTTTTCCTACATGCAGCTGAGAAGTCAGAGATGCTGCTGTTAAGACCACATCAGTTGTTCCTGGGGTGCAGGCATATGCATAGACAGAATACAGTCAGCACGTCATGCTGAGGGTTACTTCCAACATCCCTGTAATGCAGCTGATTTACATTGGCCCAGGGGAAGGGGTGAACTGGAATCATGAGGAGGCTCTTAAACTTAACCACGTCTTGTTCAAGGCAGAGAAAAATCTCCATAGCATCTGATAGGAGAGTGGTGGTTCAGCTCCTCCAGCTTTTTCAAGAAGGCAAAAACAATACACTGCATATTTACATGGAATCCCCTTAAGGACATCTGTCATGCTGGAGATTAAACTAAAAGTCTCTCCCCAGTTTAATGTTATGCCTTCAGGCAGTCTAAACCCAATAGATTTAGTTACTCTGCTCCAGATCCTAGATTACTAACACAGGCAGTTTTTATTCTCGCCCGTATTTTCCAGAAGCGTAGAACCTTCACTTGTAAATTACTGGCTTTGTGTGGGTTTTCTAGGCCACTTCCACTTACGTTTTGGAGCCTGGCCCTGTGTTGGATTTGTGGTTAGTGTTTTTTACATTAACTTCTAGCAGCTGCGCTTTCCTTGCATCTATCTCCATATGGTGCATTAGGCAAGTTATTGAACTGATTTCCTTCCCTTCATTGTGACACACATCATAGGAGCTACGTTTCCACCCATCACCTTTTATCCAGAAGTTTGTGTTGCCTTTAGGACCTGAACTCCAACTACAACAAAAAACCCCCCAAAAACAAAAACAACAAAAACAACAACAAAACCAAACAAAAAACCACCAACCGCCCTAAAAACTGGTCAAAGAGCAGAGAGGAAAGCAACTATTTGAATGTTATTATATTGCCTTATAAAACCAAGTTTGCTTTCCTTACTCAGGGAATTACTCACTTTTGCTGTCCTACTGCCACTGTGTCTCCTTGTGTGCTGTCTGCAGCAGGGATTCATTTTGCTCAGCCTGCTTGCTTGTTTGCTCACTGTGTGGCCCGAGTCCTCGGGAAGCTTGGCCACAGCATCTGAAAATACATGTTAATTTGTGGAAGAGAGAGGATTCCTTTGAAGGAGGAAGCTGAAGAGGTTCAGAGGTTTCCCCGGTGGAGGCATCACTTGCCCTGTTGACTTTACAGCCATAGATGTGTCTCCATTAATGTAATTGAAGGGGAAAAAAAATAACAGGCATTTAAGACACCTTCTGCAGGGTGAAGTTTCCAATTCCCAGTTTTCATCAGTTGCTTACAAATAAGCCAGAATTGAACAGTAACTCTGTCACCAATGTCAAAATCCCCCCTGGCTTGAGGGAGAGGGTTTTTATCAGGAGCCTGTTGGCAGGTGTTTCACAGAGAGCAAAGGATTATCTCCTTCAAGTGACCGCTCATAAAGCCAGCTTTACTCATTAGATGTAAAGTTCAGTATTCTGCCAGCAACTTTCACATTTGTGAGCTGAATGTCCCATCTTGTGGCAACTCCTGCATTCTACAGTGTTCAAGTTGCCCATGTATCCTTAAGGCAATCCCAATAAGGGAGGCAAGCGTGAACCCCCCCTTTCTCTCACTGTTTCTCCTCGATGCTTTTAAGATACTGTATAGTTGCAAATCTGATGTATTCTTTTGCAGTTTCTATGCACGTTGCCAAGTCCACAAGCCTTAGATTAGACACAACAATCTCAGATCAGGCTTAACCAATTAATTATTTGACTTCAGTCATTAATAATGACACATGAACATTCCTCATAACCTGCCTTCCAAGACACTGGTCAGTGTTACAGCTCTGCCACATATACTGTCATTCTTTCCCCTCGCTGTCTGGTTAAACTATGAAACCTGAACCTCATCAGGCAAGCACGGAATTTGCTAGGGGACTTGAAACACCTCGTTAGCTATATATGGGCTTTCAAGGCTTTTAACAGATTTCTCCATTAAACTCATAAATTTCTCCATAAATCCCATTTTATGTTTGAATCCTAGTCAGTACCACCAACTGTGGCATCATCAAGGAATAAATTAAGACTGCTAGGAGGCTCTCCTTGCCAGTCCTTCCTACTAAAGCTCAGATGAACCAGCTTGCAGTAGGATAGGTGCTCCTATGCACATCTCCATGGAGCACGTCCAGAACCTCTCTCTTGCATTCTGGCCATATTTCAAAGGGGGTTGTTGCATTCTGTTGGTCCAGCTTTCCCCACACATCCAAAGGGCCCTGTCCTTCCATCCTTTTCCTGTACAGTGCTATTGTTTGGCTGATTACACTGCTATCCACAGCATATATGCATTAACCTCAAAATGGTTAAACTGCATTGGATTTGAGCTAAAATTAAGAATGCAGCAGCAAAGCTGTGCATGAGGACTCTTCCTGAATGAACACCCAGTAATCACCAAAAACTAGAAGATGAGGGAGGCCTGTGGGAGTCTGTCCAGTGTGGAAACCAGAGGAAAGGATGCAGTGCTAAAAATGCTGTCCATGTGATTGGTGCCAGAGGACCCTGGGCTATTGCCTCCATGAAGGTTGTGATCACAGAGCTCTGTAGGGATGAGGACACAGAGTCCCCCAAAAAGGATGAACAGAACAGAATTGGCTGGGTCTGCGGGCCATTTACCTGGGTGGTGGGTGCTTCTCTGCATGAACTATGTGTTGGGTAGAAGGACAAACCCAACCTACCTTGCACCCCTCAATTGTTTATAAATTGCACAGAAACAAAGTTTAGTATGTTTAGCAAGAGGAAACAGAAATATAAGGATAATGAGAGTGATGTCCCCCTCATGGGTACCAGCCCACAGAGCTTGTGGGCTGCTTAGGGGAAGAATAAGGTATCTTTTAAGATAGATATCAGGACAGCTGCACTCAGCCCCCTCATCCTTTCCAGTCTGTTGTTTTGTTCCACATTAACTTTTTAATATTCAAATCCTCCTGTGGCAAGACATTCCCCAGTTCAGCTAAGCCCCATCACAGCACTGCAGCTCAAGATACACCTGACAGCTCTTAAGGATCTCTGGCTTTTGTGGGTGTTCTGCTTCTGTGGCACCTACATTTTCCATGTGTGACCAAGGGAAAGGGTCCAAATTATAAGGACCTAGTGTTGAGAACAAATGTCAGGTCTTTAATTTGTAAATGGAAATGCTGAAGATGCTCAGCTAAGGATTTCAAAACTAAAAAGCTGTAACAAGTCTTGATAACTAAGTTAATTCAGTGATCCTGAATTGAGAGCAATGCAAACATGGTGCTACATCAGATATGGGGTGCGGAAATACCTTGTGGGGATGGGGGTGGCCCTCACCAAATCCACTTGTATGAACTGTAGAATTTATTCTTTGTGACACAAAAAGACATGGGCAGTATCTTAAGGAGGGAAAGAAAAAATTTCAAGGGTTAGAGCCTGCATTTAAACTCAGCCTGCAGGAATAGTTTACATAACCAAAGCTGTGACTGTGCCATTAAGGTGGCCCCTCATGAGTTCATCCAGTTCTAATTATAAAGCCACATTATTACACTCTGTGGAAATATCAGATACAGAATGTGAATCCAAGAGCAGTCCTAGAGGTTGCAGTCTTCACAGTCAGGTATTTCCTTGCTCTGGAATTCTTCAGAGAATGAGTCAGATAAACAAAAAGGACCTGGCTCCGAATTAATCTCTGTAGCTCTCAAAGTTACGGTGCTTTCATTGCTCTCTTCCTTTCCAATTACTCTAAAACTTTTTTTTATCTTTAAGAAAGATTTAAATATACTAAAGAAGCATCATTTTCAAAGTCCAGTAGGTGATTTCAAAACCTCGTTAACAACAGCCAAGGTGTGGAGATCACATGCTTCATGTGAGGGGTCCGGATCACTGCTCAGTGCGAATCTGCACAGCTCCTGTGAGTTTGGGAGCGCTGCAGATTTGCACCAGCTGGGTGTGCAGACTTGCCTTTCCACCAGCACATATGTTAACCCTGGCAGAGAATTGAAGCCCAGATTGTGAACTGCTTCCTCACAAGGATGAACAGCTACTGATAAGCAGTTAAATTGACTTCACTGGGCCTCTTAGGTGAAGAGCTCTTTTCTGGGGAGAGAGCAGGGTTCACAACGCAGCCCTTAATTTTTATCCTGTAAATAGCTGCTGGGTTTGCTCAGTGCTGTGAATGATCATAGTTTTGCAATGGATGACCAGAGTGGATGATGAGATCTGAGACTAAAGGAATCGATACCTGCTAACACAAAAAAGAGAAAGAAAAATTCCCTTTACCTCAATTCCATTACCTCCCTCTAAAGAGATGTTCCTTCAGCTACACAGCAGCAAAAGCAGATACGTGGTTCTGTTTCACCAAGCCATCAAACATTATAAAAGTCAGTTATATAAACATTTGAAACGGTGACATTTGATTCCAGGGTTGTGTGGGCAGCCTCATTTACAGCAGAGTTTTCTAAACAGGCAATCCAGTTTTCCAGGTAATTAAAAATGTTTGCACAGGCTAGTAGATTTATCTTTTGAAACCATTTTAGCACTAGTGCTCTCCAGAGTGGTATCAGTTGACACAGTGCATAATCTAGAAGAGACTAATTGCTGCATGATTTCTAATTTTTCTGCAGTCATGTAAATGAGCTGGAGCCTGCACAGGTGGAGCCTATTAGAGTGAATGATTTTGCTCTCATGTTGTTATCTTCATTTGCTGTTGTCTTATCAACTCAGGGTAGGGAATCTGCTGTCATGAAATGCAGGCGAGGGAACAATGTCTGACTGAAAAGTCTTGTTTCATTATTTTTTAATTCATACAGTACTACCTGCCTAATGCAGTTTTCTGATTACCATGAGAGGCAGCCAGTAATGCAGTTTTATTCAAATAAGGGAAGCAGTGCTTTAATTTAAGCTAAGAAATCATCCACATTTCTTACCAGGCAACAAGGATTGTGATTCAATAATACATGAATTTAATAATGCATAATGGTAGACTTTGCAGGTACTAAATAGCAAGATCAGAATGAATTAGCATGCTATGTTGTTCTACGGGAGTCCATCTCCTTTGTGCATGTGCTCTTCCTCTGTCCCTGTTTTGCTTTTCCTTGAGCTGTTTCCCTAAGAGATGGGATAAACAAATTGAGTTTTAGCTCCTGAAACCCTCATTACAGATCTCCTAAAACCCTTTTAGGCAGCATAGGAAAGACTAATAAGGTACTGTGTGCTGCTGTCCCATGTTATGCAGAAACCCAGGTCTGCAGCAAGAAAGGCAAGTAATGCAGTTTTCCATGGAGAAAGTCCTCAGGAGACCTGAGCAGCAGGGCACTGCTGTGGCTCCTCTTAGAGGATCATCCCAAGGTGTAAGTGCCCTGCTAGTTACAAGTTTGGAGCTTGTTCCAAGCCTAAATAAACTCAGCTTTGTGCCATTGTTATCTGTTAATATGAGAAGGTGTTCTCTTTCCTTGGGCTTCTACCCCTGCAGGTTTCAGATAGCAATCTTTTTAAAGTGTGATGATGTTATGTAGCTCTGCTCAAAATAAATTGATCCGCCTTGGGTATTCATAATGCTACATGCAGGTTTCCTGAGCATTTTAAGTTTCTGGATAATGGGGAGATGCAAGATGAGAGGCGAATCTGTATTTACCTCTTCTAACTAGTGTGAATAAGGACACTAATCCCTCAGGGTTTCCCCCTCCATTCTTTAGCCCCTGAAGATGGCAGGACTTTCTCCCTCTCATGGACAGGATGGACTCCTGGAGTGTGAGTCCTTGTCCTTCACCTCCAGTCATCAGCTATGACCTCCAACAAGCTGGCTGTTCAAACCTCCTGAGCATCTGCTCTTTTCTGCTCCTTAAAAAAGGAGGCACAAGATCCTGGCAAAAATACAAAATGAGGGTATACCTTCTCACGCTGAAGAAGGCCCTTGACTTCGTCTTAGAGTCATTGTCCCCAGTTCCTCACCATCTCAATGCCTCTGTGTCACCCAGGTCGCCTCTTGAGAAGGTTTGGGATTGCATTATTTTGCATTTTTTGACATTCTTCAGTTCAGTGAGTCCTGCATTCCAGCTGGCTGGCCTTGTTGGTAGCTGTCTTTGTTTGAGTTGAGAGGGATGTTGTCACCACAGTTGGACATGAGCACCCAGACCTGGTTTCATCTGGAGGGCCAGCAGTTCAAGAAAAGAGTTTTCTGAAAGAGCACATAAGCAAGTGTGGAGCAAGGAGGAAAAACAAAAAAGAAAACCAAAGAAGAGAAAAACAGAAAGAGAACCATGGTCCCCATTCTGCTCTCATCAAAAGGGTATGTAGATCTCAGTTAGTTTCCATTCTGCAGCCCTCAAAAATGTTTCCTCAGTGCAATCCCATTGGTTTAAATAGACTTATTCCTGATTCACACTGTCCTCATATGTTTATAATAAAAATTCTTACCAGTGCCATTAATACCCTGCAGATTATTTGAACTGAAAGAATTTTTTCAGAACAAATTCAACTTCCATCATTTATTCTTTTTGTACACTGCTTGCATTTCACTCATCACAAGCAATAAAAACTTACTGATCAGTTTCACTTTTATTTACAATCCAATTAATTCCCTGGCACAATGGCATCCTATGTAGGTTCATGACATTGGAATGAATTGGTCTGAATTTTTTTTTAAAAGCAACCTATTTCCTTTGCGCTTTCTTTTTTATTTTTTTAAGTTGATCCTCCTTTTATTGGCACTTTAGGAAATAAAACATTTGTATTCCTTAATAGCATTCCTCCTAATTCTAAAATGCCTCTGGGAAAGTTCTGATTAACTGTACTACATTCAAATGTAGAATTATCTAATTACTGTTCCCATACCGAGAACTTCCAGAAGACAGGATTATGTCGTTTTTAGCTCCTTTGTGTTTGGAGAGTGCTTCTGTATCATATCTGTGTTTGCATGCTACATAGAGATGTGTGTAGGGCAGGGTACACACATACAACAAATACATGGGTGAAGAACGACAAAAGGTGTAATTTTGTTCCTTTTCTATCTAGGCTCTTTTGCTTAGTTTTATTTTCAGCAACAAATTTTGTTCATCCTCTGTGGACAGAAGCCTGCTTGAAGTTGTAAAATAGATTTCCTCTCACATTGTCCTGTTCAATAAACCTCTTGTTCCATTGTGGAATCTGTGGAAGCCTTCTCTAGGGACAAAGCTAGAATGTGGAATTCATTACGTATTGCCCAGTGCTCCATGTGAAGCACTCCTCTGGATTCCTCCGACACAAAAACGTGCTTTATACCATTGCAGGGGCTTTTGAGAATTTTGAAGTAAATCCAGCTCAGAGCTGGTATATCAATGGCAAATCCTCTTAGCTCTGGTTACAGGAGATCAGGATGTTATTTCAGCATTCATATTTGGGAGCAGTTCCATTAACACCTACAACAGTAGATGCGGATATATATTTGGCTGCTGTTTAGGAGGATCTGTTTGATGACTTATCCTGACGACAGGGTTTCAAATTCTGTTCTTACTTGCAGCTATGTATCTCTACGGAGGTTGCTAGTTTAATATTTCCAGCACAACATCATCTCTCTGCCAAGGCAGGGACACTTAGCTCAAAGGACGCAGCTACTGTCTTAAATCATTGACGCCATATCCTGTTAACATCCTCATATCCCTGAAATGTCCTTATTCAGAGGTGCACTCTTTAGATGGGGGTTTATTGCAGGGACCAGTCCTGCTCATTAGCACCAGCCCACACAGTGCCATGTGGCCCTTTTCCTTCCCTGGGTAGCTCATGGCTTGTATCCCTGTCCTGTAACTTGTGGCCTGCTTATGGTCAGGGCAAGGAGTCCTTTTCCTAGGGCACCATTCACAGGGAAAGGTGTGAGGAGGGTTTCAGAGCCACCACTCCTTCCTGCTTTGTATGAAGTGTTTGTAGGGTGTCCTGTAAGCCAAGAGCTGCTCAGCTGCTGTTGGGCTCAGAGATGTGGGCAGTGGAGGGGTAACTTGGAAACCACCAAGGAAATGAGTGGTACAAATGCAATCACCAGAGACACAGCTCATGAGTGAAGGGACCCAGAGAGATGGTTTTCCCTGGAAAACCCTATTTAGAGGATTGTCAAAGCTGAATTATGTCAATGCTGAAAACGGTATTTCATATTTTCTCCTAGTGTGTGTGGAATGTGGGACAACTTTCCAGGCATCTTAGTTATAGCTCAGCAGTGAGTTTAAACAGATTAATACTTATCAACTTGTCATTCTTTTCCACTGCCACTGTCCTCCATCAGCTCACCTAAAAGCCTTGAAGGGCATGGAAATTTCAGCTGATTTCAAAGCTGTCTGTCTGGTGAGGTGCAAGTTCTGCCAGCCCATTTCTTGCTTTGGGTCTGCACTGAGCTTTTCAAAGGTCTGTGTTCTGGATAGCAGCAGAGATGAGAAATACTTCTTGTGTCTGAGCCTCTTGTGTTATGCAGTGATGGAAAGGGTTTTTACTAGGGTGATATTTGGCCCAGTAACAATATTGCTGAGCAGAAGAGGTGGCAGGGAATTATTGTTGCTTGTGTGATTAGCCATTTCTATACTTTAAGCACTTCTTAAATAAGGGCATCTCTCTTTAAACACCCAAAATAATATGTAGTTTAATTGAAGCTCTTTTCCTGGTTTTCTTGAGAAAAATT
The DNA here is from genome assembly GCA_013400735.1 of Pomatostomus ruficeps. NCBI lineage: Eukaryota > Metazoa > Chordata > Aves > Passeriformes > Timaliidae > Pomatostomus > Pomatostomus ruficeps. The sequence continues at coordinate 42,268 of VYZT01020594.1, forward strand.
TGCTGTGTTCTTATCAGAAGTTCCCTAATGAACTAACCTTCTGTCCTCATTGTCAGCTTATCCTTCTTCTTTAACCATGACTCTTTTGATACTTGATGTTTTGCATTTGCTTTCATTTTTCTCTTGATCTTTCAATTCCTGAAGGCATGCATTCAAAAAAAATCCTGTTTTCCCTTAAAGAGCTAGGCCTTCTGTCTCTGGAAAAGACCGTGAAGATGTGGCCATTAGAGAGTATCACATCCATGAAGGCGTAAAAAATGAGTTTTGAAGTAGAGTATTTTCAGTATATTCTCAGCTTATCCTATGATTTCTGGGTGACTGTCCTATGATTCTGAGATGCAAGAGGCTGCAAGGTTGGTTTCTTGTGTGAGTGTGGACAGTGAAACTTTTAGTACTGATCATTTTGAATGGGGTTAAGCACAAATGGTTTGAAGTTTTCTGGTTTTGTATTCTAAAGGAGCTTAATCAGTGTCATTAAAATGCAAAGGGTTGTTTCATTGAGCTTTGAAAGTGGGAGTTGTCATGAATTGTGTTGATTACTGTAGGGCATTTGAGGTCAGCACGAACATCCTTCGCTGCATGAACATGGAGCTGTAGGTGTCTCGTCTTCAGAGATATTCCAGTGGAAACAGGAATGGGAGCACAGTCAGGGTGGGTAGAAGATGCCCTCATGGAGCAGCGTGAGGCCCTTTCAATTCCCCGGTGTGAGGGAATGAGCTGGATTTTGTGGGAAAGAGATCTGTTTGTCTACAGGGGAAAAAGTAATGGAAGGGAGGGCAGAAGAAGAGAAGGCATAAGCTGGAGGTGAAGATGGAGCGCAGTCAAACAGCTTTGGAGAGGGAAGGAGTATTTGGAGGATGTTTCTGTGTGTCCAGAAGCCTCTCTCTTGGCAGTGTCTACAGATGCTCTGTGAGGTTTCAGTTCTGGATTTGGCCTTCTGGAGGAGGGGTCCCCAGCTGGAGTTTGTGGGGCTTGGAAAGCAGCAGCTGTCTCTGGGACTTTTCTGCATCCATGGGGATGTGTAGGCTATTTGTCTTGGATTTGGTATTCACTTTTCTCCTAATGTATATTTCCTCTACTCCTGGTAATTCTTCTCCTTTCTTTCATTCCTGTCTTGGCAGTGAAATGACGTGATCAGGAGCTACTCCTGCCTCAGATGTTCCATGGGTACACCAGGAATGTTCTGGAACAACTTTAAGGATAAAGCAGTCCAGAAGAAGGATGAAGCAGAGCATTATAAAATCAATGTTAGCAATATTTTTAAAGGACGAAGTTGTACAAGGTTTGAGTGACAAGATTCCTTCTTACAGCACAAGTCCCCATTTTATAATTTGATCTCCAGATGGCTGTGATTATTCTCAATCTGGAAAAAGTATATTAATGAAGATTTGGGGGTTTTAAATTGCATGTGATATGAATTCTCTTTTAATTGAAGCTATCAATTTTTTTTTCATTTTGTTCAATGATAAATTTAGTAGGGAACTGTAGACCCTTCCTACCAGAGAGGATTTATGTTATCTTCTCAGCTTGTCAGCTGCATCATTTGGAAAGGCAGGGCAATTTTTTTTTCTTTAAATATCCAGGTAGAAAAGGCAAAGACTTGCAGAAGTTGGTTAGAGCACAAACTCTGTCCTGGGAGAATTAGGCAGTCCTCCTCCATGAGAAGAGGACTCTTTTGTACTGTATAGAAATAGTTGTGGGAAAATGAAAACCATTAATACTGCTGCATTGAGGCATGTGCTGGACAAGCAGAGACTCTCCTCACCTGGTATCAAAGGAGAGGGAGCTATGGAAAGCAGGCTGCCCTGTTTTGGTAGGATGGGACAAAATAAGGACAAGAGTAATTACTCTAAATCTAGAATTCCTTTTTTAATGAAGTAGACTATCTCTTACTTCCCTTTTTCTTTCTTGTGGCTGGGACTTGCTTGATTTTGGTGCCTCCTAGCTCTGCCTTCCTGGAAGACACGAAGATGAGAGAATAAAAATTTCCCAGCTCTTCCTTGTTCCTCCTCTAAGCATCTGCTCTAACAAGCCATCGAGAGGATTCTTCTTTTCAAGCTGGCAGGTCACAAAGCTTCCTTGTGGCAACACAGGCCCAGTGTCCTGTTCTAACTGCTGTAGCTCTGTATTTTCTGTTTAGTTTGTTGTGGCTTGCATGCACCATGTTCTTCAGCCAGCACACTCAATGCAGGATGAAATTATTTTAGTGAGGAAATTCTGTATCATAGCACATCACCTTTGCATCTAGGAGAAACAAGACTTTGGGGGTTTTTTGTTACATTTTGTCATTTCAGGTGGAAAGAAAGAGAAAATCATGTTAAACACATATTCTTCCTGTAAGTGATAACGATGGTGGATTTTAACATCTCATTTAAAAACTTCTCCTCTCTCTCGACACCTCCTTTCTGATTAGACTGAATGTCAGAACACCACATTTACTGTTTGTAGGGCAGTACTACCCCCCAGACAGCTTCGGGAGTTATACTGAAGGGACTCAGAGGTAAAGGCGCTTTCTGGCTTTTGCAAGGAGGAATCCAGCCAGTCCTGTAGGTCAGCAAGTCATCAGGAGCAGAATGAATGTGCAGGTCCAGGAGATAAAAAATTAGTTCCACAACACGGAAACACATGGCTGCTCTTGCGACGGCAATGGATCTGCCTGGAAATGTAACAACTCGTAAGACATGTAACCGAAATTGTATTGTTCAAGAGTGGAACAAATTAATTAGGCTAAATGGAGACTTTGCCTGTCATGACTCCAGTGAGAAAATTCACAGGCTGCCTTTTTCCAACATCTTTCCTCCTTCTGCCTGTGTGGACTGGGGTTTTCCGTGCCTTTTTTGCTCTCTGCCTCTTCATTCAAGTCTCTGTCCCCAGACCCAAGAGCTAAGGGACTCCTTCTTCCCTGGATAAAGGACTAGCACCCAGTGGTGAGGAGGAGCTGAAATCGAGGATGTGCCTTTCCAACCTCTGTGACTACTCATAGAGTCATGGTTTCTCCCCCCCATTGAACTTAATCCCCCCTTTGAGCTCTTTTCAAGCTATTCTTGCTGTGCTGCTCTCTGTTCCATCGCCGCAGTGAGAGGGATGCCATGAACAACCTGCAAATAACATGTTTCTGGACGGGGAGAGACCCTCTTAGCTGCTTTCAGGAGCAGAGCTGAGTTTCACTGCTGTGCTGACTGTGATTCTGATGATTTCCTCATGTTAAATTGCCAGGTTGTTAGACGAATTTTGGCTGTGCTGCTTTTTTTTTTTTTTTCAAATTATTATTTTAAGTTTCTGACTCTTTTGCAAACAGGAATGTATCAAGGGAAGATGAAGGATGTGAAGAAGTAGCACCATTGAGATTAAAGGGACCAAATTTTACCAGCAATCACAGCAAATATCTGACTTGCTTAAGTGAAGCCAATTACTGTATTATTGCCTCCTTTTGCACTATGCACAGTAGGGATGTCACTGGATAATGGTTTGCATGTAGAGTTAATCACTTTGATGCATTTCTGACTGATCCCAGCAAATTATGTTTTGGTTCCACTATATTAAACACAAGAGCAGGGGATTATCATTAATAAATCTAAGGCACAGCATGCATAAATCTTGAATAAATCAAATATCAATTACATAGGCAGTATCTGCTGACATCTGCTTTCATCAAATAATATATTTGAAATAGATTTTATTCCACTTTGTTGGGAGTCAAAGGAATGTAGACTGGGGTGCAAAGACCCTTACTCTAAAGAGTTGGGTTATGTAGGAGTGCTATGACTTGCTGAGCAACATAAAACAGTTCTTTTTTTATTATTGCCTTTCATTTTTAGACATAAATAGCACATTGGTTTCACAGAGTAGTTCATACAGTAAAGGGAGGACTTGTATCTTTTGGGAGAAGCTCTTCTGTGTGTTCTCTTTTCAAGTATTTTATGAGGGTTGGTTCTGATGAGGCTGCCGTGTACTTGCAACCTTTTCATGTCACGGCTGGCTGGGCGGGGTGAAGCCGGCCTGGGATTTCCCTGTGGGTTGTGGCAGGTGGAAAGAAAGTTAGTTAATGCCTGATTTCAAGGGAATTACAGATAGGGAGGATTAGGTGTGGGCAGAGCTCAGTTGCTGTGGGTGTTGGGAGGCCTGTGGGCAGGGTGAGTGTTCATCTCCGAACACATCATCTCCCTGCCAGGAACAGGTGGGTGTTTCTCTGGCGTGTGGGGACACGCAAAGCAGGAGTTTAAGGCGATGGTGAGTCCTCTTCAGCTCTCCTTCCTCTTCCTGGCTGCAGAAGCCACTCCCTCTATTGTGTGCCCTCCCTGCCTCCCTCCCGGGGTCTGAAGGCACACAGGACCGAGTTTGGAGCCGTGCCTGTTCCTGCACTGCTCCAGGGCGAGGGAGGGCTGCTCCCAGCTCCCTTCCATGGCTGAGCCACTCCTCCAACAGGGCATGGAGCAAGTCAGCAATATGATGTTGGCATATCAGTGCAGGGTCTTCAAATATTTTGGCTTTGCCTTTACTCCCCTTTTCTTACCAATGACCTTCTCACCTCATTTCCTGATTACTGGAGACTGTGATATGCTGGCCAGTGACAGGACCCGCGGCAGTGGCATAAGGTTGAATCAGGGGCGGTTTAGGTGGGATATTAGGAAAGGGTTCTTCACCCGGAGAGTGGTTGGGCATTGGAACAGCTCCCCAGGGCTGTAATCACAGCATGAGCCTGACAGAGCTCAGGATTGGACAACACTCTCAGGCACGTGGTGTGACTCTTGGGGTGTCCTGTGCAGGACCAGGAGCTGGGCTTGATGATCCTGATAGGTCTCTTCCAACTCAGCATTTTCTGTGATTCTGTGGCTCTGAGCACCCCATAACATGAGAGCATGCTCTCCTATTGAAGAAAAAAACCCAAACAAGATAAAACAAATGCGCTCCAAGCACTTCCATTTCCAGCTCTGCTCAGCCTGCTGAAGTCCCATGTTGGTCTTAGCTCCATGGAGGCACTTCAGAGGTTGGAAATGCTGCTTTAATGAGGCCAGTGAATCTGCAAGTTTCATTTCATGGGCTCTTTGCATAGAAAAAATTAATCTGAAGACCCTGGAACATGCCAGACGCTTCTCCAGGGTTTTCTATAATACAATTAAACTTATACACAGATGTTTTCAAATATGTGCATACACCATATTAAGTCTGAGTACATGTAGGTGGATTTAGTTTTCTAATGTTGGTTCGCCATTTGTACAGTGTGCTTCTTTGTGAACAAAATTATTTCTTTTCTGTCTGGACATCTGTTGAGTGTGTTAATTCTGAGAAAATGTGCAGATATCAAAACTTTATTATGTGATCACCAAGCCAGAAGGAAAGTAATAGTTTTCTCAGGTTTTTCTCTTTTTTGAAAGATCTGTCAGCCTCTAAATTAGTAATTTCAACAACAATAAAATTCCTTTAATTTATGCATTCACAGAAGTGAAAAAGTTGCTATCCTATGGACTTGTGTATTTAAATACAGAATGCTTTTTCTTGTGCATAGTCCTGAAAGGTATTGGGAGCCTTGTCCAATTTGCAGCCAGTAAAAATCTTTACCCTAATTCCTGCGGTAACACCAGCAGGTCTGTGGACAACACAGCACTTGGAGTGTGGAAAGTTAAGAAGTGTATGTGTGAAGAATTTATAGGAGTACTATCCCTTGGGAAATGTTTTGAAAATATCTGACACTTGATATAATCTACTGCATTCCAAATGCAAAAAAAAAAAAAAAAAAAGCTCTTTAGAAGTGTTTTTCTGAGCCCCAGGGATGTCCTCTGGCAGAGATGGTCCAGCTGTATCCAGAGGGGGAGGGGCTCCACTGCAACTAGGAAAAATAAATACAATAAAATAAAACCTGACATACCTGCTGCTTTTGTTTTGGTGGTGGGAATATTTAAGATGTTTGGCAAGCACATTTCAGGCTTGTGTTCCAGTCTGATTCCTTTCTTAAAAGAGAATAAACTACAATATAAAGCTTTGCATTCTCTTCCCATCTGCCTGGTATGATTCCCATTGCCTTTTATGGATGTTATACCTGTGCAATTGGAAACAGGTTCTTGTTCCCCCTTTCAGTTTAGTAAGTCCTGGTACTGCTGTCAGGTATAATGATCTGAATCTGGGGGTGACAGTGTGGATCTGCAGTGGGGTAACCTTGTTTTAGATCTGCTCTGTTGCCTTTTTTTTTTTACAACTTTAAAGAAAATTCAGAGTAAGAACTGGTTTGTAAGGCAGAGATCTCTCTGAGGAAGGGATCCAGCATGCTGAAAGAGATGTTGCTCTAACTGTAGGAAAACTGGGCCTGGCCCATGCCACTGCACAAGAGGATCTGTAGAGGTGGATCTCCATGTTTTTTTCTCTCACAGAGGTTTAAATCTTGATTTGACATGGGCGTTGTTGTGTGGCACTTTGTGTCTGCTGCATGTACACATGTGTACGTGTGCCAGGGGAAAGCAAAAGCTGTGAGCAGGGAGGGATTTCACAGCCAACATTTGCAGCCAAGTCACATTTCTAAGTGCAAGGAAAACGGCAATTTAGATTTGCTTTTTTTTTTTCTTTTTCTCTAAGGGAGGCATGTGCAGCATGAATTTGATCTCACTATATGACAACCACCTTGCCCACAAGTCAGGAAGGTGGCCTTACATTTACATTTCATACAGTCTTATTCTTTAATTTGCTGATTTTTTTTGTCTTGCTGGAGTTTCATCACCAGCCACAGGCTACTAGTCTGGAATGGATCAGAGTTTCAAGCTCAATCGTAAGGTTAGAAGATGCAAAATAGTGGGAGGTGAAGAGAAAGGTGGAGACAAGTACAAAATGCTGTTGCCAGCTCCATAAGGTAGATGAGAGCAGCCAGAACTGCCAGCAAGGAGGGCATTGCCCACTGCTGCTGGGCTCTGTGTCTCTGGGACAGCCCCACAATGGTGTCAGAGATGTGGATAAGTAGACAGAACATCAGGAGATGCCGAATGGGGTGTTCCATACATCCTGTCCTTCAGGCTGATCCCAGCCTCCCTGTCCCCACATCAGCCCACAGGGTCTTGGCCTCCCCTTTGACACAACCTATGGGCCCACCACCACTACCACAGTTTTGAAGGATATGACAAAAGTAGCCCCCGGCTTGTCACATGAAGCAGCTCAATTTAAGGAGAAACCTTTCCTAAAATGACCTCGTCCATAAGATTGTGTGGAATTTGAGTTGAAAAAAAAAAAAAAATATACGCAGGGTTGGTGTAAGATGATGGGAGATTAAAAATGCTGCCATTTCCCTGACCTGGTTTCTTTTTCTGTGAGTTTAATTAGTATCTAGCAATTATTTAAAGTGGCTAGCAACTATAATGCAAGTATTTACAGTCATTAGCAACTCCTCATGTTGGAAAATAAGCCTACTGAGTATTAAATTAAGTCAGACTGCTTAATTAATACCATCTCATGGCTGTCCTAAAGAAATTTCCCTACTTGCAGGTCTACATGGATGGCAGAGTACACACTCATAAGCTGATCTCTGGGCTTTGAACCAAGCTGGCATGACGTGTTACTGAAAGCAGTAAGATTTGTGTAGTGCAGGCAGTTTGCAAGGCCTTACTTCTGCAAGGATGAATGTGGCAGGCTTCCCAGATCTTTTATATTTATTTATTTATATGTACAGACACATATATAATCTGCCTTTTAGTTAATTAGCTAATGTTTGTAAAGTGCTTTGAGGATTAAGTGCTATGTAAGTGCTAATTATTATTATTATTATCTCTCAGTATGTCTTAGTAGACAAGGTCAACCAAGAAGACACTGAAGAACAGTTCTGCTAATGAAGACTGGATTGACTGTTTGCTCTTCATTTTTCTTCCCTGTCCCCTCTCCCTGGGATGGGAGATGGTGTTAGATAGTAGGAAGGACCTCATTAATGATGCAGTTTGGTGAAACCCTGGTTGCCTGGGGAGCCCAGTACATGTCTGCCCCTGGGCATCCTTAAGAACAGGATAGACAAACCCATGTCAAGGAGGACCAAAGTGTGGCTAGTCGTGCCTTGAAGGACCTCAAAGGGTATGCAGGGTGGTTATTGGAAGTCCCTCCAAGACACGGGATGTGGTGTCTTGGTCTTCTACAGTCTGTCAGTTTGGTGCTATCCTGGGTCCATGCAAAACAAAATGTCCATGAGCCAAACATGCAAGGCATGGGAAGGGTTGTAAAGCATTGGAACAGACTGCAGAGGGAAGTGGAGGAGACACCATCCTTGGAAGTGCTTAAAAAACGTGTGAATGTGGCATCTGAAGACACGGTTTAGTGGTGAACATGGTTGTGGTGCTGGGTTGATGGTTGGACTTGATGATCTTAAAGGTCTTTTCCAACCTTAATGATTCTGTGATTCTAAAATGTGCAGACATTTCTGGTCCAGCAGGAAAACTCCCTTCAGAGGTGTTGAGGTTTTTCTTGCAATCCTTTTAAAAAACCCACATGATGAGGTTGCACTGTTTCATTGCCCAGCACCCCCTCTGTGGGGTGTTATCTCTCCCAGAGCCAAGCGGGCAGAATTTCTGCCCGTGCACCACCAGATCCTGCAGCCCATCCAGGAACAAAGCTGACTTTGCTTTTGACACAGATTAAAAACGTGCTTAGCACTGCTTTGCTTCATTTGTGAGGGACAAGCGAGGGGCCAGGTGCCAGCAAAGAAGTCCTTTGCCGCCTGGCACAGATTGTTCCTCCGTGCTGCCTTAACCTTTCACCAGGTGAAGAGTTTTCCCCTTTTCACTTCTCCCTGGCTTGATACCGTGTGAGTGACTGTTAGGTGTGATAAGAGTGATGCAGTGTGTATGCAGAGTGCCTTTCAGTCTTGTTTATGATGTGCCGACGTTAAATAGCTCTCATAAAATCTTTTCAAGCAGAATGGATGTTTGTATTTAATACACACACATAAATATACATAGAGAGGTCTATGTGTATGTATCTGTCCCAAAGAAAGAAGTAGCAAACCAAGGCAATGAAAGGTTAAAGAGAAGCCCCAGAAACCTCATCAGGCATCAGGCTCCATAACTTTTAGTCAAATATTTTCCATGAGAACAGCAAAGCAAATCACATTTCTTTATTTCTAGGCATCTGACTAAGATTTAATTGCTCTTAAATGTTTATTTGTACACTTGCACGAAAGTACATCCATGGTAACATGGGTGTATGATGTTGTCATTTGATGTGGTATTTGGTTAAGCATATCTTTAATATCTTTAATTGCTGGCAGGTAGTAACTGGTTCTCAAAACTTCTGTTGGCCAAGATTGAACTATTACTCCTTATTTTTTTTAACCAAAAGAGGTATCTGATTTTTGCTTCATGGCATCCTTTTATTTATTTTTGTTAAAATTTGTTAAAACTATGGATAGGGGAAATAAGAGATATTAATATAAGCACTAGATGGGGTAAATATAAAGTACTGCTTTCAATTTAATATGATTTTCTTTCTTTCTCGCTGCAGGTAATTTTAAAAAACTCCATTTTAGCTTTTAAGTCTCTTAAAATGACCTTAAATAAATAGGATTGATGTTTTTTGGGGAGAGAAAACAAACACAGTTGAGATAATCTGGAGTTGCTATGTGTGTTCTTGCAGCTGAGGTTCAAACCTTCTTTCATGACAAAGTAAATGCGTGTGAAAGGGGAAAGAAAAGATGAGGGAACAGCCAGCACCTGAGACAGAAGCTGGTTTTTTTGCTTACTGGCTGCCACAGTCTCTGCCCTGAGACCTGACAAACTCAGGTCTGCTGGATAATTAAAGGCATTGTGTCTTAGTCTGCGTTTTGCTTGTAGTCACAGAAGCCTTGCAAAAGACGGAGTCATGCCTGACAGAGTGAAATCTTTCTTTGTCCACAGGACAGCAGAAGTCAGGTCAAAGAGGAGCAGAAGCAGAGTGAGGAGGGAAAAGGCAAGAAGGAGCCACCAGAGAAGCAGCATGCAAGGCTGGTGTGGCTGGTGTTGAAGGATTTTTTCCCCTCTAACCTGCACGCTGTTCCTGAAAGGGACGTATATCAGTAAACTTCTCCTAACTAGGACACATTCCCTTAAACTAGGGAATTTATTAATTAAATTAGTCAAAGAAATTTATGTTTAGTTATAACTTGTTTATGTGTTATGCATAACATGCATGTATGCATATGTATAAAAAAGTTAAATATATATGCGTGTGTTATGCTTATAACATCATAGCATTTTACTATATAATTATGAGTTATTACATAACTCAATTATAGTAATTATTGAAAAAATAATATATCATTATACTATAATATGATTGTATTATTATATATAGGTGTATGTAGGAGCTCAGGAGATATCTTGGGTGGCTGAGAGAAGGTTGGACATAAATCTGAGGAAAGCACATTTGCTGAATTGAAGTCAATGAAGCCACCAAAGTGCAAAATGAACTTTCTATTTTCTTTTTCTCTAACTGTGCCTGTATTTTCAGGGTAAATAATTTGGTTTCAAAACTCTTCTGGTAAATACACTTAGGTTAGTTATGAGGATCATCCATTGCCGAAGAAAAATTTCCTGTATCGGAAGGGTTACAGCGAAAAACAGAGAAGCACTGAGGAAGGTGGTGAATACATGGAATTACATTGTTATGAGAGACAGTAAACAGACTGTATGCGATACTGAGTAGCCCATAAAAGTGAAGCTTGGATGAACCTGATAATGGTCTGAATGGTGGGGAGCAAGTTCCCAAGCAATGGCTTTTTACTGCTGTTCGTACTACTGGAACTGGAGGGCACTCCCTGATATAATTAGGCAGCAAGTTGAAATCAGCGAAAAGGAAGTTTTCCTCCCCCCCTGCTTCCCCAACACCCGCAGTGCACAATTGTAGTGTGAAACTCCTTGTCACAGGATGTTGTAGAAGCCAATAGTATAAATGGGTTCAAGAAGGGATTAGACAAATTCATGGAGGAGAAGTCTACTGGGAGCTATTAAACATGATGGTCCAGATGCAACCTCTGGCTCAGGAAGTCCCCAAACTGCTGATTGCTGGAATCTGAGAGGTTATACCAGAGGAGGGATCACTGTAATTGCCATGCTGCTTATATTTGCTTCTGAAGCACCCAGCGCTCCCCGCTGGGGAAGACGAGATACTGGGTTGGATGGGCCATCAGTGACTCAGAATGGCTCATCTATTTTTATGTTCTTAATTGTTGTAAAATTAATAGGGAAGTCACCTCGTTTTTCTCCTCTCTACAAGCTGAAATTCACTAGTGCGAAGAAATTCAGATTTCCAACTGCTCGGGCCACTCAGGACAGGCTCCTCAGAGCCAGAAACGACGCAGCGCAGCACATTAAGTGTAACATATTCCACACTGGCCTCTGTGACTGCCCGGGGCCAAGTGAGGCAAGCAGCCCAGATCAATGGCTGGAACCACATCTTCCCTCTGGGTACAAATGCCTATTTGCTTATACAAGTAAAGATACTCAAGCAAAGTTGACTCCAAACTTGGTGCTGGAAACTGAGGAAGAAAAAAGCTTGCTGAAAAATATTGCTTGCTGTACCTCCTTCTCTGGAGTGGTTAGGAAGGGATTAAGCAGCAAGGTTGGCAGATGGAGGAAGGTTTAGCTGCCTGCATACACAATACCAGTGGTTACTATTCTGAAAGCTGAGCAGAGAAGATTGGAATTGGTGCAGTACTGGCACTGTTTCATCTGTAGTGGTAGAGGGGTGAAGGTAACCTACTGTAGATCCAGAGCCATGAACTTATGTCCTCGCTCCAGACTGGTGCAAAGGCTGATCTCACTCAGCCTGCCCTGTAAATAGGCTTGTTCACACTAAGGAGTGAGTTAAAACCACCTCATTTACTTGCATAACATTGCCTTGGGAAACAGGATTGTGATGGCCAAAGTGGATTTGGGTAGATCTTTGGCCAAATTAAAATTCATGTTGAAGAGGTAAGAAAGGAACTGGGACTTGGAAGGTTGACTGTAGGGCAGCACCCTCCAGGGTTAAGTCTCCACGGGGGATGTGTCTAGGGCTGGGTGCTGGGGTGCAGACTTCAGCGATTGCCCCAGGAAAGAACTTAAACCCAGGGGCCTGGACACAAACCAGCTGAAGCTGGAAGCAGTTTGGAGGCTAAGGTCTGCTTTTCAACCCTGTCCAGTGCATGTGTGTTTACCCAAAGTCATGCTCCCCTCCCCCTTCCTCCCCCCTGGCATCCCCTTTCCCTAATTTTTCATAAATGTTGCCACTGGGGATTCATATATGAGAAAAAAATGAGGTGAAAAAAGCAAAGGGAGGAGGAGGAGGAGAGCTGTACCTCTTCTGCAAATGCAATAATTCAGATGGGGGAATGCGCTGTTAAAGTTTCTGCCTTGACGTGTGTATGTGAAACGTGGCCAAGTTATGGTTTCTGTGGGAATTGTACGTTTGAATTTTCTGCCTTTTGTGTGGTTAAATTCTCAACCACAACATTGCATTAAATAGTCAGGCTTTTTTTTATATTAGTTGTTGTACCCATAAAGCTTAATGTTTTGCTGCTTTCCGAAGGTGGGAGGGTATTTGTCTGTTTTTGTGCTAGGGCGATGACATGGCGGTTTACTTTAGATCGGAGTGCGGAGGATACGCTCGGATTTCTGCCAAAGCGAGAGGAGGGGGGAGGTGTTGGGAGCTCTTTCTAGTGAGAAGGGATGGCTCAGCAACCGGGGTGTACTGCCAGACCAACAGCAATTAGCCTAGGGGACAGGAACAGGCCTTGGGATTTCCTGTTGTGATACTGAATTTTATCTCTAAGTAAGCTGTTCCAAATTTGCTCCAACTGGTAGAGCCCACCAGTTTTGTCTGCTCTTCCCTGCACCTTCCCTCCTCCAGATATTTGTTCTGCAACCTCTGGGAACTGATAGGAGTGACCTTTGTGGGAAAACTGCACTGGCTATCCAGTTAAAACCAGCTTCACCACCAGCATTAATTGCTGCCGGGGCTGAGACTCTCCACATAAAACAAGCACTGATGTGATGTGAAACTTTGGTTTCCTGTCAGCCCTGATAGGAACCTCTAGACGGTCAGAAGAAGCATGTGGGTGATGCTGGCAACCACATCTATTCTGTATGTTTGAGGCTGCCAGTGCTGGACATTTTAATGCCAGTGCAGATGAGGGCTTTGGTCCATTGAAATGTAAATTGGAAGGGTTTCACAAGAAGTGTTTATATGCTTTGCCAGCAGTAGGCTGAAAGGTGAAGGCTGAAACTTGACTAATATATTTTCTTTTAATCAGTGGCCGGCAAAAGAAAATGGATGTTTACAGGTCCTGTGAAACACATTATCTTGGGCTGGGTTCATTATTGCAGCCCTGAGCATTTATAGGGAATCACAGGCATCAGAAATTGTCTCCTGTAGCACTGAGGAACGTGGGATAGGCTGGCGAAGGGAGGGTGCTTTTCTTTGCTTCTTTTTAGTTATGTGGGTTTTGGGTACTGTTACCAAGTTTGTTCTTTGAAAACATTGGTTCCAACTTTCCGCAGCCACCAAAAGTAGTTACACTTTTCAGACCCTGGTCCGAGTGGAAGTCAGGCAAAGCTTGGAGCTGTGCTGGGCCTGTTGGAGATGGAGATCTGGGGATAAAGGAAACCAAATGACCAAGGTGGTTTATTCATTGTGATAGCTTAAACCATTCTCCTCCAGCCTGCTGAAGGTTACTATCCTCATGAAAGGTTATTATCTTCTATATGGAAGATGTTATCTTACCTGTAATTCCTGCTTCTTATGCCTTCATATGAGTGCTTCCCCACATGAACACCCCTGGAATTTTTTGCCTTGGTGTTCCTGTACGCTCCTTTCCAGCCAAGAAGCAACGATCCCGTATTTGAAAGCTAAGGTTGTCCTTCTGACCTTCTCACTGTGTCTTCTCACTCTGTTTTAAATTTCCACATTTCCTCTGGGCACAAACCTCCAAACCAGATGGAGGTGGAATTTCTTTGCTCTTGCTTTCCCTCCCACAAAGAGCGTCCGGGTGCTTTTGACACCCTGAGCCTGAACTGAAGTGGGTGAGGGCCATCCTGCGTGTGTACGTCAGTGTTTATCCCCACAGGATACGCTCGGGGCTCTGCTCTCGGGCCTAATGGGTAGGTAAAAGGCAACTGGTTTTAAAACTCCTGTAGAAGAATGTAAATATATTTTCTATTTTGACCCATCAGGTCCTTGAGCAGCCTGTGATGTTTTGAAAAGGCAAATGTCCAGTTTTCTTCACTGTACCCAGAACAAAATCCTGTCCACTGGCGTGGGTGGGAGGTTTTCCTTGGTCTTTAGGAGAGAAGGGCTTCAATCTGCATGTGTCCTGGTAGAGACAGTCTGGGTACTTCCATGGGTTTTCCCCTCAACAAGATTTTCTGGCCTGTTGGAAAAAGTTTTCTTCTCACTCTGCCTCTGACAGCTCTAAGGGCACAGACAAGGACACTGTCAGCAGAGAAGCCAAGTTTATTGGCTTTCTATCCTGTGATTTGGTTACTTTCTGCCCTTTTTTGAAACAATTCTTTGGTTTTGAAAGCAAATGGTGTCTATAATATAGTGAATTGGACACTAAATTTCTATTAATTCATAAAAACTAAAATAGAAGCCATTAGGAGTAGTTTGGTATTGGTGTGAAAGGAGATGTAAATTATCTACTATCATGCTTGAAATGCGAAAGCTAATCATGTTTGGCATCAGGCCAGCTACCATTAAAGTAATTATTTTTAATCATCAGCTTTTGGTGACATGAATACTCATATTTGTTGATTTACTGTGGAAAGCACTTTACATTGTAAATAAAAAGCTGAGAAAATATACATTTTGTTTCAACGATAATAATAATTATTCGGATAAAAAGACATTCACTTTTATGAAGCCAAAAGAGTCAGTTTTTGTCCCCACGTCAGTCAATATAATCAGCCTGATCTAATGCCTGTCATATTAAATGGGAAGTCCACCAACTGCGGGAGGGGTTTGGATCCTATTCCTGTGTGAATACTACATTTTTTATCCTTTAAAATTACCAATAATGATTAGTAACCTGAACCACTGGTGTTGAACACCTTTTCTGTTTAAGTTGACATAAATTCAAGCAGAGGTGTCTTATGTGCAACCTGTATTTGATGGAAAACCCCATGTAAATGGTCTATATTAACTAGGTCAAAATTGCTAATTTTACCTTGTTTTCACTAGTTTTTCAATGAGGTTGAAACTCCTAATTGCCTATACAAGTTCTCTAAGGGAAGGTATAAATGCCTTGCTTATTTGGGACCACTGGAAATCACCTGTCTTTTACAGGAATAAAATTGTATATGCTGGCATTGCATGACAAAATATTACTCTGAAATTTGGAAGTATGTAATAAGAGGACCTGCAATACATTCAGTAAACATCTTGTGGATATGACTGAAAGTCTGTATTTAGCCCAGTGGTCCATCTCCCCAAAGTATGTATGTCCGGTTTGCAGAAAGTATTCCTTAATTTCACAGGCATAGAACCTTTTGGTATGAAATATACAGCATTTAGGTAGAAATTAGTTAATTAAGCAATCAGAGAGTTCGAATGCAGCGTGTAGTGACTGGACAGGCAGTGAGTGTATGAAAGCAATTCAGGGAGGGGAAAGGGTTATTAGCGGGTAAAGCAAAAGCAGCACAAAATATTAAGTGTAGGGCTGCTTGTGATTTTAAGCAAAGAGTGCCTGGTTCCTGGCTGTTAATTACAGTAGAATAAAAAGCTTATTACAGGGTGTGAGAGGGCGTGGGACTAGCGTGTGCTCCGAGTCTCAGAGGCAATCCCACCACATGCATCTTGACAGAATATTTTGTACAAGCCCAATTATAAAAGAACCAAGTAATGCAGGCAAGCGAAAAAAGGAAAGCAAACAAAAGCTCATCTCTTGATTCTCTCCTTAGGTAAGCAGATCCAACCAAACCCAGGCTGTTTCCAAAGCCTGGAGAGCACTGCCATGCTAGCTGAGCTGGCCACATGCTGGGAGGCGTGGAGGACCCGTGGGAGGGTTGGCTCCCTTTTCCTTGGCACCAGCATCTCCCCACTCAGCAACGTGGGTATTGATTTCGTCAGACTTCGAGTAACTTCCTTTTCCTCCAGTTTCTGACCACATTGTGTTGCTGAGTATAACATGGCTTGGCAGGAGCTCGCCATATTGCTGTGGAACAGGTTGTGCTCCACTGCAGTTCTGTGTCCTTCGGTCCCCACACAAGTTCCATTCCCAAAACTTGGACCTTCTTTGGGCCTCTCCTTTCGGCAGAGCATGGTCTGTACAACCAGCCCTTGTAGAGTGATGTTTATCAGGAGCAAGGAGCCTCTGCCAGCCTGCTCGGGTGGGGACATGCGAAGCTCCCGGACGGTCACCAAGCCCCAAGATTCAGCGGCCTCCTTACATCTCTTCCTTCAGAGCACAGATGTGTGTGGAGAGCTGTACACATAAACTGCTTTTAATACTGGCCCACAAGTTAGCCTAGGGCTTGAATTTGGGTCTTTATAGTCTAAAAATTGGGTATATGTGCTTAAAAAAGAGGCATCAATTGGCTCATGGTCATCCTTGTGGAAACATGCTCTGTGAGTGTTCTAGGTCATTTCTTAAAGGAATAAAACCCCAACCAACCAACCAACCAACTAACCAACCAACCAAAAAAAGAGAAACACATTGTGAGAGAAAGCTTAGGAATACCTAGCAAGTGGTTTAAAATAACTTAGGTCAAAAGTAGAGATCAAAAATTAAAATATTGGTTTAGTTGGTTGTGAAAATAAAACTCTGAATGTTTAAATACAAATATATAATTGGGGCAGTGCTAAATCAAAATGCTTCCTATTTTTGTGTATTTTAATTCTTTTTCCTTGACAAAGCCACGAAAGTTGAAGATGTACTCTTTTCTGAAAATGATTCAGTCCTTTGTGAAACAATGATTTAGGTAAATACATACTTCAGTAGCAATTCTTTGGGAAAGGGATGTTCCCAAATCAAATAGTTCTTTAAATATTGTGCCTTATCCTGCAGGCAGTTCCAATATCAGCTTAACTGGCTCCTCATCTGAATTGTAAGGGAGAAAAAAGAAGTTCTAATTTTTTTTCATTAAACTCTTAGGGGGAAAATTACTTCATTTGAGTTTTTTAATAATTGGCTTCATTCAGAAATGCATTGTCTATCAGTTCCAAATTTTTCCACCAGCTAGGAAAAAAAGGGACTTGGAAATGTTCCTTTTATAAAAATTACAATGCATATTACTAACTCAGATTTTGGGGATTTGTTTTTACATTTTGTATAATAATGTAATTGTAGATAATAATTGTATATAATTTATATAATCTATATAATTTTATATAATTATTTTATATAATAATACAGCATTATAAAATATTGAGAAAGAATTTGCTTTCAAAAAGGAAAATTCCAGATCTTTGACTTCAAAATACTGTACGCTTTTGAACTGTTCACCCTACTGATTTTTTTTTATATCTACAAGAGCGTTTCAGCAAATACTGCATGAACTAGTTCAAGATTTTGATTGACTGTCTGATTATTCTCTCAAAGTTTTCTAGGCACCTTCCATTAATTTTGTAGCCCTTTGTTAAGCTTTCTGCACTCGGTTTTGCTTCTACAGCATTTTTCTCATCCTTTTTCTCTCTGACATTCTCATCCATGTCCTGCTCTCGTGTTTTCTCAGATTGTTGGACGAGGTACCATTTCATTTGTTCTATAAAATTTGCACTTGTCCTTCCCATGGCCATTTATGTAATTTTTTTTATCAGGAAGAAGTCGGTCCGTGCTCCATCTGGCTCTGGGTGAAACGCTCACTCCGCTCGTGGGTGCTTTGCTAAATGCGGCCTCTCCTTCCCCGGATCAGCGTGCGGCTCCCGTGGCTCCGGCTCCGGGAGCCTCGGCGGGCGGACGAGCAGCTCTGCAGGAGGAGTGTCGGTCGGTGTGGGTTACCTTCGCTGTTAGCTAGATGGTGCTAAAGAATTTGTGCTTGTCATCGCCGAGGAGACCATTTGGAGTGCGATCCTCCTTTCGGCTCCCGGGCTCGCAGTTCAAAAGAAGCGCTTCTGCTTTGTCCTAAGCGCGGTATCGGCTGGTGCTTGCAAGGAGCCCAAACCAGCGAGAGACCTGCTCTGAAGCACTTTAGGAGTTAGGCCTGAGTTGGTTTTGATGACCTCAGTGCGCTGTGGATCAGCCCCGGGAGCCGTACGCATACTTTGACATAAAAGAGGTTTTGCCCACAGAGGAATCCCTCCCTCTCCTGTGCCTGTTTCCGACCCTCTGGAGCAGCTTACAGCAACAGGCAAGCACTTTGCGTTTCACTCTTGCTCTGCCTGTCTTGAGAGAGGAAAGGTTTCCTCTGCCTTTCAGAGCTTAACCCTGCAGCAGTTGGGAAATTTTTAGAAGTGAATAATTTAGAAAACAAACAAAACCCAACACCCCTCCAACTTGCAGTAAGTGCTCTTGGAGCCCAGGTTTTCTTGCTGTTTCAGTGCTGCTGTTTTGGATTAACAGAGCCCTGGCTCTGATAAATACTAACAAAGTGTAACGAATGATCAAAGCTGTATTTACAACCCAATGAGCTTGAAATGATTGATCTGGATGACATAATAATGATAACCAGTGAGATGAGGCATGCAGGACTCTATCCCTCCAGGTACTGGGAGGAAAGAGCAGGTATTAAAAATGACTCCACTTCTTAGGTCATCAGGTTGTTCCCATTCTGATATAAGTGGAAGACAAATGCAAGACCCTTGCTTTCCCCCGCAGCTGCTTTGGGCTGTTCATATTCTTTTGACAGTAATTCATTGTTTTGTCCAGATTACAAAGTTTGACTGACTGTGGAGTAAGTAAGACCGAGTCATTCCTGACCATTCCCTGTGCTGCTGGGGATCTAAGCCTCTTTCCTGTAGTTCAAAGCATGGTGTAATCTCAAATGTTGTTCTTTGCAAGGCCATAGTCACAGATGTGAAAGGATATGAATGTGTCTACAGCATGGATTTTGCCATCTGGAGGTCTCCTGTTATCCCCCAGAAGACTGGCTAGAGAATTAATGACAAGACAGTGTAGACAAACCATAACTTCAGCTGTGCTTTAGAACTTGGCTGCCTCTGGTCCTATGATAACCTCTCTAACAGCAGCATGTCTCCTTATAGCCTTCCTGAACCAAGCTTCCAACAGACTTCCTTTCCTCCTACAAAATAGAAGTGCCTATCTACTGGCCTTAGACCTGACAGATGAGAAAGAATTGAGCCTTCCTTGATGTGTTCATTTTTGTCTTTTTTTTTCCTTTCAGTCTTTGACGGCAAAGATTTCCGGATATGTGGAATGTTCGCATTCCTCAGCATTCCTTAAAGACAACTCACCCTTCTATAAAATCAGCATAACCTGCTGTTTATTTCTAGCAGGATGCTTTTTCTGGATAGGAACAAAAGACTTTGTACTCCCAAAGGCACCAGTTTGATGTTGTGGAAGACAGTCTATTTGTGCACGTAGAAGATGCCCTCACAACATTATGAACATCTTTGCTCTAGAGGTCTGATCCTGATGTGTCCCTTGCTCTGGATTTACAGCAGGCAAGGATCCCTCTAGGGACAAGTCCTCTGTTGCTGCTGTACCATTAGCAGCCACCAACTGCTTCTTCCTTTCCTCTTTTCTCACAAAAGAAAGAAAGTATGGCAGTCAGAATAAATTTGTTCACACAGGGGCCAAGGAGCATGAGCATTTTAAAAATACTGGAATGAATCCTCAGCAGTATACAAGTGAACACCTTTGAAGTAAAGAGAATTTTTCTCATTTACCATATGAGACTTTTTCAGGCTGATACTAAGAGCATATTCACAATATCTACATATACAGGAGGATTTCTCCAGGTTTCCAATATAGTTGACAAGGAGACTGACAGTTGCTCTGGAAGGCAATTAGAGTATTTAAATATTAATCTGAATTGCTCTATAGAAGAGAATATCTTTTATTCTCCCCTTCCACTGCCATCCCTTTTCCCTTTGCCCCTCACTGGACCATAAAGGCTCTTCCAGGTTAAGCACCTGAAGCAAGGTGTTTAAAATTTGGCCAGCTGAGTATCATCTCCTGTCACCACTTTCAGCACTAACTACAGCCATTCCTTGAGGAGCTCCTCAAAGCAGCTCCATCTGTTTCTCTAACCTAAAACACCGCCCCACATTAGCAGTGACAGGTAGGACTGACAAGTATGTGGACAGGCATGAACACTTTTCTAAAGATTTCTAAACTACCCCAAAGTTCTTTTACCCGAACAGTGTTCCCGTATATGACAGCTGACCTCAGACTTGGTTCTCTGAGCAGTGAGTTCAATTAGCTTTAATACTTTCAACATTTAAATAGTTAACAGTAAGCAAAGTTCTTTAGAAGCGTAGGGGGATGGCTACATGTGCGTCTGCTGAAGTTGTCAGGCAATGATGGAAAAAAAGAAAAAAAAATTTAAAAATCTCTAATTGCTTCCAGACAATGCCTTTTGGATAGGGCTGTAAGAGAGCAAGGGGAGCTCATGCTCTGACAGAGGGACTGCTCCCAGTCAGAGAGTAGTCAGCTGCAGCCCTGACATCTCTCCAGTCCTGCCTGGTGACCTCCTCAGTGCCAGTGGAAAAGCTTTGCCCAAGACAATCAGGTTCTCCAGCTCACTGTAATACCCCTGGCTAACAGGAAGTTTGTGGAAAGCCAAATGTCCAGGGAAGTAAGCCAGCAGATCTGGGTCTACTGCTGTCTTTCTTCACAGTCATAGGCTCATCCTGCTACTGACTCTTGTTCTCCCTGCCAGTAAAATCTGAGATAAATCTGAGCTGTTGAGGGCTGGACTTTGGTAGCTAATTTGTTCAGGTCCTATGGTAGCAAGTGGCATCATGTCATTGATATACAGATAAATTCCTGCAATTTTCAATGTATCCTTAGCTAGTAGTATAACCCTAACACAAATCTTCCTGCTTTGCTATCTTCCACGTTATTTTCTGGAGTCGGTTCATCTAGGTGTTGGCAGAAAATTGGATTCACATATTTTTTGCTGCAATTGGAAAACAAAAGCAGAAGGGGCTGGGAGAGATGGCAGCAGAGAGCACTGAGGAAACTTCACTGGCTGCAAACATCATTAACAATCAGTGCCAGAACTGAGGGAGGAGTAATAAGGTCATATATTCTGTGATGACAAGTGGGAGAGCTTCTACTTGAACTACCAGGACTCAGCTCAAGCAAGGCCTGCCACTAGTCCAGCCCTGGCTATGACAAACCATCCTCAAAGATGACTTTTCAGGAGAGCCTAATTTCTGAAGAAGCACAGGAAAAAAGAATTAGGTGTCAGAAAATGTAGCTCTTACTAGGTTCCACAGAAGCGATTCACTGTTCTCCAAAGCCTCCACAAGCTTCTGTGTTACTACAGTCTTGCCATTTCCTGTGCTTAGACTCAGCCTCGGACAATTCTTTGTCAGACTTTTCTGATATTTAAATGCTAGGTGTTAGAAATGCAGCTTAAAATGAAGAATTGTGCGTAGTTTATGGTGGCATGAGGTGGTAATATTGAGGTTATTTCTCTCTGGAAAAATCTGTATTTGTCCTTGTCAGTCCTTAATGAAGATACTAATTTTATTACTCATCTGGGTGGCTGATTGTGTCCAGTGGATACTGTCCTGCAGTGATGTCTTTTTCTATCTCAGAGTTTTAAAAAAATCCAGCTGTGGAGTTGAAACCACTTTAATATTTTATTACAGAAGATGTAGGCTCAGCATGTGAGTTTAGCAGTCAAACTATTTATATCTGTGCACATATACATGCTTTTACAGACCCCAGGGTTTTATTTTATCCTAACTAATATAAAAGTAAATGGTTGGATTGCAGTGGAATTGTTAAGAGTGTATATGAGCATCGTTTTATATCAGAACTTAAACAAGTCTCCAGTAAAGCAGTATTGTGGTTTCTTGCAGTTGGAAGGATCAGAGACTGTAATATAAGGAGTCCATAGAAATGGATGACCCTACCAGCAAAGAAATCCACGGGAACATCCTGAGTGAATTCATTGCTACATGTTGACATCCAGTGGAGAAATGGTCTCAGAAAGCCTCCTTTCATCATCTATACAGCAGCCTAAGGCAGAGGCCCCTGTAAACGATGTTGCTCAGGTTAACCTGAAGTTTTGTCTTTCAGATGGATTTAAAGAATTTAAGTCACTGTCAACAGTTACTGCAGGGAAGACAGTAGAGATTCAATATATTGCTAAAGCACCACATTTCATCTGGAGACTTCTCCACTCATGGCTGAGCTGGTGTAATTGGGTTTATGAGGAACCATCATCTGTTTCAGTCTAAAGTCAGCTGGGTTAATTTAAGGCAGGGCTGACTAGCTGGCAGAGGAGAGCACTTTAAACCTACCCCAGCCATTACTGCTGCAGCCTGGCCTACTGCCAGCATGGAGTCTACAAGGAGTTGGAGTATATTTAGCTTCAGCTTATTCTCTGCCCCCTCGACTTACATGCTCACCCATGCCAGCTGTGACTCAAGTCTTCCTGGCCCCTTTTGCCGACATCCTCCAACCTGCCTGCTTGTTTAGATTCACGCTGTTTGCTGGCGTGGTTCTTATCTTCGACTGTGAAAATTTGACTGGGCAGCAGACTTGCTTGGAGACCTTGGGCAAGTCTTGTAATCCCTCATACTGAGTCTGCAGATCTGCAAAATAAAGGATTACTCCAGGAATACTGACAGGATGCTGTGTGATGCTGGATGCTTGTGCACCACTCAGCTCTCTCTGTAGAAAAACTGTATGTATTTAATATAGCATATATTTGTAATATTAGTGAAGCAAGTCAGTCAGGGGGACCATGTGTTTATTACTCCAAGAAGAGATACAGCCCTGCTGTTATTAAAAAAAAATTAGCTCTTAGTGTATTCATGGAAAAGTGCACCAGATTATAGTTTTCTCCACCAAACGTGTACTTTTTTAATCTTGGAAGCTCCTTTTTCATCCATTCCAACTTTGACTTCAATTTTTCGTGGACAAAAAAGTGTCAGGCAGCTTTATAGGATTTCCAGTTACAAATGATACAAGCCTTAGCACATCTCATAGGCAAGGGAATATGATGTACTTTATGATCTGATAAAAGTAAACCTGAGGGAGCTATTCCTAAAAGTGCCACTCAGGGTCAAGGATGAGATCACATCTGAGAAGGCAGCAGTGGTATCAAATACCTTTTGTAAAACAATGACATAAAGGGTTTTAGAAAGCTGGCCTGAACTCAGGGGTCTGGATTGGCTCCTAGTGATGTCAACTGTGTGCCTATAATGCCCAAAAAATGTCTCATTCTCCTTCTTTAGGAATAATTACCCCTTAATGACAGCAACAAGTGAATTTAGGTCTCTTAGGGTCCTCTGTGAGCTGATTATTATGTGCTCCCAATAGTCACAATCAGTGGAACTGAGGACCAAAGAGTTTTTGTCAGGCAGATTTTGCACCATGGACACGTTTCTCACCCCATCATAGCAGCATCAACATCTTTTGGGTTGAGGCTCTTTACCTGCCTTTCTTGGACCTACCAGAAGGTTCATTTTCCAGTGTGGTCTCATATTGACCCCCTTCCCTACAGCAGGCTGCTCAGACCTCCAACCAACCTGGCCTTGAACAGTTCCAGAGATGGGGCATCCACAACTTCTCTGGGCGACTTTCTTAGAAGCCCACTGAAGGTGACAGGGAATTGTGTTAATGGCAGGTGGGAAACCTGTTTCATTCCTGGGTGTGTGAGGTAATTAGGAATTATCATGGTGCTGAACACCAAATGTGCCTTATTTGGAGAACTCCACCAAGGCTATTGCTAGACAAGTGTAACTGCAGTATTGTGCCTGATTTCCTGCATAATCAGGAATAGGAAGAGCTGAAATTTCCATAGCTCATAAATAACATGAGCAAACTCCCTGTTCTTTGGGCAGTGATATATCACGCTTGTGTCTTTAGTAAAAGTCTGTCCTTCTACTAAAAAGTCTTCATGAAATAGATTACAGCTGTTGGGGATTTGGTTCACTATCTAAGAAAATAATGAAATTATTGACACAAATTCAGAAAGAGAGAACTAAAAGGTTCATAGAACCAAGGGGTGTTTCCTAGGAGCTCCGTATTTTCACTGTTTGATCTGCCTGTAACATAATCTGACCCTTTTGCAGATACAAGTGTATTAAACAAATTCTCATATAACCTGAAAATAGAGGAAGATCAGAGGGAAGGATATCAATATGTAAGGAAGATGGAGGGGGGAGTTTGGGGGGTGGAGAGGAAATGTAGCCAAAAGGTTGGTTATCAACCTCAGTTTTACTTTCAAATGTATTACCAATGTCTGTGGTCCTCCTCATGCTCCCCAGCTGGTATTTCTGCAGGTAAAGCATGTGTACATTATGGTAATTTACACCAATTTGGACACAAATCTAGCAATGTTAATTTAACAGAGCCGCTCAGAGCTCTGCCCACTTGTTGCAACTGGAGAGTGTTTAGCTTGTACCCAGGTGTCCATTCCAGTTGGCAGTGAGCTCAGATCAGAGCAGGAATACCCCACCCACTGCTGCCCCACCAATCTGAGCAGCCTTGGAGTTAATGCTGTTCACCTGGCAGG
Organism: Pomatostomus ruficeps; assembly: GCA_013400735.1. Lineage (NCBI taxonomy): Eukaryota > Metazoa > Chordata > Aves > Passeriformes > Timaliidae > Pomatostomus > Pomatostomus ruficeps. The sequence continues at coordinate 66,840 of VYZT01020594.1, forward strand.
GTTGGGAAAGGAAGCACAGGCTGACAAAGGACTGCTCCAGAGGGGCTTCTGAGAGGTATGGTGTTCCTGATTGTCCTATCCTTTCCTTCTGCCTGGTCTGGGAATTGTACCTGACTGGTTGCTGCCTCCTGTTGCTTGTAATGCCTCTCGCTGACCCTGGGTTCAGGTTTGTTTGATAAGCTGGGATCTGTAAAACTGCAGTCTAACAATTCCACCACTTGTTCTAATTTAGTGAGGGGTGAGAATTAACAGATGGTGTAATTATCAAAAGCTGTTCAAGTGTTGAAACAACATAAATTCCACAAATACAGAAAAACAAATACAAACTGCTGTAATTTTTCCAATATCGGTTGAATTATAATCATGCTTTGCATTTATACAGGGCTTTTTAATCCACAGCTTTTGAAGTGCTTCCAGATTGTAACTAAAGCTCAGCCCAGATCTGGGAGAGAGGACAGCATAACATTACCTGCTCTACTGAAGTTGGAGGTGCAGTGCCGAGTGTTAAGGGCTCACACTGGAGATCTGTACAGGGACTCTGGCTTCTTCTCCTGGCTCTGCTGCTGCTCCAGCTGAATGGTCTTGGGTAAGCAGTTTCATTTCTCCATATCTGAATTTCTATTCCTGAACAAGGAATGATAATGTTTTGCCTCCTTTGGGAAGTGTTTTGTTTCCAGCAGATGAAAAGTGCTGTGTTTTAAGGTGTGGGTGTTGTTGATATCATCGCCATTGCAACAATTAAAGAGCAGATGCTGGGAGGGCTTAATACGAAATACATGGTCTAGGTTTCCAGAGGGACTGAGAATATCAGGGTTCTAACTGAAATTCTTCTAAAAGCTTGATTTCTAGGAGTCCCATTGTGAATATGTGAATACTGTAAAACAAAAGTAAGGGTTTGCTGTTTGGTCCCCCCGCCCCCCCCTTCTTTTTGTTTTCCTCGGTAGTTATTGCAACTTCTCAGGACCTTTCTTTTTCAGCTTTCTGCATATTCTATCTTCACAGTATACCAGTGTGTTGCCTTTGTCTCGCCTATGCTCTTGCAGGTGTAAATGAGGGGTTCTGCAATTAAATTAGGCAAGTAATTATACTGAGGAAAAAAAGTTTGAAGATTTGAGCTCAATTTCTTGCACACTCTATTTTTGGACTTTGTTATGAGGTCATGATTCAGGATTAAAAACCCCAGATATAGTGAAGATGATCTCTTGTTGGTAAGTTGGATGTTAAGACTACATAACAATAGTAATGGATCTTATATTAAAAAAAAAAAAATCAGTCTATGATCACTGAATTTCAGGGGTTTGTGTTTCAGAAGGTAATATTCATGCTGTTGATTGTATTTATATTTTGGTTGGCCCAAAGGATTTGGTGGTCCTGTGTGATAGATAGATACTTTGAGGATTTGCATTTTCAGGATAAATTTGAGTGGGGAGGGAGGAAATAAAGAAGGAAAATAAGAGGGTGGAAAAAACCACCAACATTTTGGGAGAGGAAGGTCTCAGATTAACCATGGGCAGTTCTAGCCCAAAACCCAAAGTTAATGTATTTAAGATTCCCTTCCTCACACGAATGCATTCATATGAGCATTGTATTGGGAGGGACCCTTTGCACTATTTGCTAATTTGTGTTGTGGATTTCTTCTCTGTTCCTTTGAACAAATATCAGGGTACAGCTCGTATCTGTGCAGTCTGAAACCTTTACCTCCCAAAAGAAGTCAGCAATGCTTGAGTGGCTTCCTAGGAGCACACCCTGGCCTGTGACAACCCCTGAACTCCAGCTGGCCCTTGGTAAGGAGGGAGCCAACCCACCCAGGCTAGAAGTGGACGAGAAAGTGCAACTAGAGCAACAAAAAGAGGGCAGTGCTGGAGCTTGCCATAAGCCTAGCTTTGTTCTCAGGCTGTAGCTGGTGGTCATGTCCTATAAGCCATCCCAAATCCCTCTGAAAGGCTGGAGTCTGTCCCAGTTTCTAGCTGTGTGCAGGCTGGATGTGTTTTGAACATACACATGTTTTAAAGATACCCCATTTCACGCATTTCTTATAAACTGTTGTACTCAAGTTTCATTTGTGGTGAAGGGCGACTTCTCCTGCCAGAGGGTCCCGCTGGTGGCCTGATGGTGGGGTAGGAGTGGCAAAGAAGTGGCAGAGTGAGGGATGTTGTGTTGCCCTATTGGATTCTACATGGAAATACCTGGTAGGGACTTAGTCCTGAGACCAAAAGGTTCTGTTGTCTCCCTTTTTACACCAGAATGTGATGAATGGTGCTTATTTATTTATTTATTCCTTTGGTCTTGGTCAGATGAAAAGAAGAAAGAAAGGACTACTTGAGACTTCTCTAGCTTTGACAGCATTTGAGGCTTTGTAAATGTGGGTTTCAGCTGTGCTTGATGGAAATTACTGCAAACTGGCAAACCAGCCTGGAAGCCAGCACAACACAACCACAAATTTGGCAACAAATTACTGCTGCCAGATGCCTTTGCTGTTCCTTTAGCTTTCTATGGATTTGAGGCACTTCAGTGTTTTTTATTTCTTTTCCTTTTTATTTTTTAAAATCTTTTTTATTTTGGAAATACTCTCAAAGTAGAACACAGAGTTTTGGGTTGTGTAGCCAAAGTTTAGCTGTCCTTTTGCATCTCTGCCAAACTTCCTGTTTTCAGCAAAAACAATTTATTATCTTGCTGGTTCTTTAGACCTGAAAGGATTTGCAAGTACAAATAAACTTCTGGTGTTTTGGGGGGGTTTTATTTCATGGCCTTTCAAAGAATAAACTCACTTGCTTCCCCTCAATTATGTGGTCTATGCTAGCAAAGAAAAGTATTTAACCTTTGGGCCACTAGCAAGATTCAGAAAGTGTTTTAATTATGCAAAACTTCTGCACTCTGAACTTTTAAAGTACAGATAATTATTTTTTCATATGCTAGAAATCTTAGTTTTCATGTGGTTGGGCAATAGCATCACTTGGCCACTTGCACATTAAGGGAGTTTGGAGTGAGTTAAAATTGGAAATCTTTGTTCTAAAAATTTCCTAAACCTTTTCTAAGAGTTTATTCTTGACAAGACACGGACATGTGGTAACAAAATGGAAAAACCTATGACAGGTAGGCAGTAAGCCTCCCTCTTACTGACCAAATGAGATCTGAAGTAAGAAATTGGGCAGCAAAGTTATTCCTTGCCTTCATGGAGGAAAAGCAAGAAGTTGCAAACCCAAGCCCCGCTGCAAAGGAGTTGGAGAAGAATCTCCTCTCTAAAAATAAAATACATGTAAGTTATCCAAAAA